>DF239900.1:0-114053 GCA_000507305.1 Breviolum minutum Mf 1.05b.01
CATGATATTGTTGAGATGGAATTGTTTGCCTCCTATTGCAGCCTTCGTGGTGGAACTATATATTAGTGTAAGGGTAAGACTATGATACTGTAGGTTGAGATTTTTCGATCTTCCCCAAGGTGCTTTGGTTGAGTGGTACGAGACTCATGGTGAAGCCATTTATTTGTTTTGTAAACTTTCTGTACATATATGGGTGTTTCCGAAAATAGGGATACCCCAAAATGGATGGTTTATAATTGAAAACCCTTATAAAATGGATGATTTGGGGGTACCACTATACTTGGAAACACCCATATATACATACTATATTTGTACATGCTTAGATATCCTATACGTGTCCTCTGTTTCTCATGTGCATCTTTCATATCCAAGGGGTGTATTTGTACTTAATGACCTAGTGGAAAACCTCCACAAGCAGCTATTCCCTTGATCATCCAATTTTTCCATATCATTCAGGTGAATTATAATGACATGGCACCTAGCACGAAGTTTCCTAAGGAAACATCTCATCTTCCAGCCCTCAAGATTCAGTTGCCATCTTATTTTCAGGGAGGGCATCTATGTATATTAATATTTATATAGATACATAGACATATGCATGCATACCGTAGATTTTTGTTGATTTCTTTGGACAATATTTATTTCAAGTTGGTAGCATGATGCAGTATCTAATTTTTTGCACCCGACCTTTTTCCCATCCACATGAGTTTTCAGCGTCAGATTCCACCTTACCCACCGGCCCAGACGGTGGTGGCCGGGCTGAATGGTAGCGAATTGAAGGGAAACTCTATTGAGGTGGACGTGTTCCTTGGTTGCAAACATTCAGTTGGGTAGGGTTACACTGTCCCCTTGAAAGATGGGGATGGTGTGCCCAATAAAACCTTAAAATGATTTAAAATGAGTTGTTTTCTTACATGATGATGGCTTAAATGAGCTATATTATATATTAATTATGTTAATCTTGATCAAGTGCCAGGGGCAATTTTTTGGCTTTTAAAGAGTGATGTGTTTCGACAGGGGACCAAAGGATAATCAAATCAAAACTGTGCGCCCTGATTCGTTCAACTCTTGCTGTGGTGGATTTTCTTGGCTCAAAATATGATGACCAAACAACCAAACGCGCAGATGGCTGCGATGGTATTCCAGTCATTTTTGGAGTTCCAAACCTTACCGCAACCACAAAAGGATTGCAATTTTTCGGGAATTTCGATCTTATTTCCAAAGTTTTCCGTTGTGCGGTGAATATTTTATGTGGCACTTTATATATTTTGCCCAGTTCAGAAGGTGGGAATCCACCAGTTATAAGTGGAGTTATGGGGCCCCCAAAAAAAACCTTGTGAGGATCGGCCTTGTTTGTGGACCCCAAAAGCAAACACCTCTTGTCTTCCAAAGCCTTATTTAGGGTTCCAACCACCTTGAAGGTTTTCATAGATCCGGGGCCCACCTCGAAGGGTTGTGAGTCTGACAGGTGGGTTCAAAAGCCCAAGACCGAACGGGTGAAAGTGGCCAAGGCCTCGGGGGTCTTACGACCTCGGGGAGGGGTAGATGTGGGTACACTCTTAGTTTGGTGATCATGCCACAATTCCACATATTCAATGGGAATAATTCACCAATAAATTGTGTCACTTGTGGCAATGGATTGAAGATATCCCTTTTTTGGAAGGAGCTTTGGATCAAGTTACGAAAAATTATATAGAATCCCCCCAAAAATCTCTTAAATCACTTGGTAGTTCATGAAGTGTCCTTTTTATATACGCGGGAAAGAGTATGTTGAGTTGAGTTGATTCCATTCCCGCTGGCGAGTGACTACCAGTGATAAGTGGAATATAGTGGAGGTATAAGTGGAGTTATTACCCCAGTTACTTTTAGTAAGGGTCCCTTTTGATTCTTCACTTTTTATTGCCGGGATAGGCTCACACCAACAAAAACTCTGTACTTTTGGAATAGTTTGGCAAATGGGTGTCTTTCTCAGAGTTTTTGGTGGGGATATCAAGATCTTGTTGTAAGGTGATGCCAAAATAATATTCCAATCGAAATCCTATAAAACTGGGATGAATTACAACCCGAAAAATTTTCACGAATTGTCGACCCTGACAAGGGACCATTTTAAAAGGAAAATCATATAGTTTGGAACCAACCAGCATTTTTTCAGGGGAGATCTTGTAGGTTTTTTTTTGGGGAAGCTACGGTTACGAGTTGATACTTTTTAATCTTTTTTGACCTCATTGTTGCAGGGTCAACTGCACCAGGATGATGCTCCAAAGAAGATGATTAAGGGATCATTGGTGAAGAAGTTGCAGCCTGACAGCCGGCTGGTGTGTTGGGATCAATTTTTTGAGGATGGAAAAATGTGTGACTTTTTTTTCACCAAGAATTCCATGTACCCAAAATGGAGGTACTGAACCTTATAGCCGGCTATTTTTTGAGGGTGGGATGGCCTGTACAGCTTATGTAGGTGAGGATTCCTGCCTTTAGGTACTCTACCTGAAATGTTTGGTGATTTTTGAGTGGCAAAAAAAGTCCAATGAGGCCATCAGAACTTGTTTCTTTGAGGTTTAAGATCTTGATGTTGACTTTTTTCCTATCCATTGGCCGATTGGTGTTTCCAATTTTAGGCCAAAATACAACATTTGCAGCTTCGCAGGTTATCATTCAGACTAAGATGTATGACTCGCATGCATAGTCATTTACTTATAGCTAGCCGCCCAATGGTCAGAGTATATGGGCCAGTATGTGTCATTATTAAGCGATCTATTTCACAGGCTGATTTCATTGAGATGTTCACCATCGGGCGGATGTTCGTTTGATTTGCGTACTTTATGTCCGACCACTACCACCCTCCCCTTCTTCCTAACCTTCCATGATAAGCAAGCCATTAGACAAGGGTCATCAATCTCTATTTTCTTTTAGTAAGGGCCTGATTAAGCCCAATACACCCTGGAAAATTAACATATTGAACACAATGAATCATGAAGGTTTGGTTCAGATGATTTTCCAGATTGCCAAATGTGCGATGTTTACCGAAAAAAAAATCTCTCACCTACTTATATTCAAAAATCTGGCCAATTTATCATAAATCCTTAACCTGAATGTTTCGGCAAAACCTATGAAAATCCATGAAAATCGATTTGGGTCCCAGGATTCCCTTACTGTTCACTACTTTTTTGGATTCCAGCCGTTCACTTGTCAGAGGTGAAGGTTAAGGGGGCCTCACCTGTGATCCCGAGGCCAGGAAAGACACAGGTGTCCAAGCAGGCGCCTAAGGCTAAGGCCAAGGCAAAAGCCAAGGCGCAAAATGATAAGATGAAGGACTGACATTTTGGAGGGGAATGGTTGAATGTTGGGTTGTCGGAGAGGATGAGTTGGATGAGTTTTGGTGTTTTTGTTTGATGGAACATGGGAATCAATCATATTATATCTATCTACAGTGTGTACTGTACCATGTGTGTTTTCCCACCGTTTTTTTTGGGGAAGTCTTGAAGGTGGGGGGGGAAGTTTTGGAGTTAGTGATTCACGTTTATGTTTGATGTAGATATCAACAGCTTCTGATATCAAGTTTTCTTTGAAGAGACAACTACTATGAGACAGTGCACTTTTAGGCCATTGCTGATTTTCACACGATGCACAATGCAACCACATTCGACCGCACTTCCGAAGAACATGTGAACAACAACATGCACCCTCCCTGAAACTAACATAGCACCTGAAAATGGATGATTTCCTTTTGGGATGACTTTCTGGCAGGTGCTATGTTAGTTTCAGGGAGGGTAGTGAAGAAGGACTCGGATCACAATCCTTTTGTAAAAAGAAATGGTATGTTTGGCAGAAATCTGGATGTGCAGTACCTTCCAAGCTTTACAGTAGCCAGAATTTTCTTCCAAGATCTTGCAATAATTTTCAGATGTTCACTGTAAATTAAGTAACTGCAGTAACATTTCAAGTCAGTATGTATGCTTATTTATATACATCATTACTATCAAATATGCGTTTGTGCATCTTCCACTTGGCCACAAAAACACTTACCTCCTCACCGGCCAGGAAAAATTGGCTGCCGTGCCAGCATCGCTGAAAGTTTGGATTGGTGGTTTGACTGAAGAAACCACCTGGACCCTTAGCTTCAACTTTGGTTCATTGCCGTGTTGGTGAAGTGGTTGTTGGTGTAGAGTTTCTGAAGGGTTATGGTCATATACATGCACATATACAGTATATGTACAGTATATATTCATATATTTCATATACTCTCCAGTAAACCAACAATGAAATGGAAAATCACCATCTTTAATAGGAGATAGATCTTCAAAAGGTCCATTTTCCATTGCTACTGTTGAGAGTATGTTACAGTATGTTAGTTTACCGGAGTGTAGTATTATATTCAGCCCTTGTTGAGTGAGGATGTTTTTGAAGGCCTTTAAGAAAAAACAAGTAAGAACAGCCTGTTTCGCGAGTAGCAAACACGCTTACAAGTGAATTGGAAAGTAATACAGTGATAACTTTAAAGGAGGGTTTCCAAAAGCAATCTGTGTGAATTAGGCACCTGCTACTCAAAAATTTTCGTCATTTCCGGGAATCTCCAACAGCCGATGTTTGCACCCAGTCGGTTACTATATATAGCTAGCTTTGAAGCAATGGTGAGTTACGAAATCGCTGCGATTTTGTTTGTGTCTCCAACAATTTTGCATCCCTTAAAAATACCCCGGGGAAAAGTGGTGTTTCCAAAAAACCCTTCTAGTTAGTTCACCAGGTAATTCATCCTTGGAGAAAAAAACACATCCCAGATCTTGGAAAATTTGATGTCCTTGACTTGGATAGTGCAATTATAGACACTTCACACGTCTTTCTACACCCCGGAAAACTAACATGGTTCACCTGAAAATGAACCCCCTGGAAGAGGAGATTCCTATTAGAAACCATCATTTTCAGGTGAACCATGTTAGTTTTCGGGGGACTGGGTGAGAGTTTTTCCGTTTCCTTGCGAATTTTGAAGCCGACCGGATTCCAAACTTTTCTTTTTTGCAAGACTTTCTATCACAAAAAAACACGTGGAAAAACACATGTCATTCATGGATGTCACCTTGATACATGGCATTTTTTGGTATTTGTTTCTGAAAATTGCTGTACGTATATTAATAAAGATATAACCCATACCATTCATGTATGCTAGGCTATATGTACCTACATTTGGCAGAAATTTATGGTAAATGTAGGTAAATATAGGCGCGCGACCTAGTTACCACCCCCACACATTGTCGTCCACGCCATAATCCATTGTAAAAACCAATGCGAACTAAGCATCCAAGATTGCCGAGGAATCAAAAAAAATATGGATTTTTTAAATACGTGTGTTGAGTCGCCAATAGCAGGGAAGCAGCACCTAATGGCAGCGGGATGACATTTTTTGAGCTGCCACCCAAAATCATTCAATCATTCTTCCAACAGGAACATTATCACAGGTTCGGGCATGTGTAAAGTATGTACGGAAGCAGTCCATTGCGTATAGCACTCTTAACACGAACGTTATCACAGGTTTGGNTGGGGTAAGGGGGTGGTAACTGGGTCGCCTACCTAAATATACTATACATGGATCCTATGGGTAATGTTGATCACGTCTTTTTAATGGGAATCCGGTTGTTTCTCTAAGGAAGCAACTCGACACACACATGGCCACTGTGACGAAGCCAAAGTTGTCTCACGTTTACAAGAGCACAGGCAGGGTTGGATGGAATGGGATGGATTCATAGGGGGGTTTCCCCACAAATGGTGGTACCCCAAAATGGATGGTGAAAATAATGGAAATCCCTATTAAAATGGATGATTTGGGGGGAAACCCATTATTTTCGGAAACATCCATATACACGTAACACATCATAACGATTGGTATACTTAGAACCCAAATGACCCTTGTTTTGATTGAAACAGGCCCTTGTTTTTGGAGGGTTCAACCACCAAAACAGAGGACAAACAACAGGTACCGGGTACGGTATACATATATATATATATATCCTGGATTCTGGTTATTATAGTACTGTATTTGTAGGTTCGAAATTATCATTCCAATTCCTCTTATATTTTTTTCGATGGAAAAACCCACCACGGAGTTTCCACCGGAAACATCATCAAGTCGGCACAGGTGTTTGCGCGCCTTGGCAATGAAGTTTTCGGAGAGCTTGGATCAGGGGTGTTGTTGTTGTTGTTGTTGTGGTTGTTGCTGTGGTCGTCCCAAATTTAAACTGAAAGTCATCCGCCTGTCACTGCCGCGATGACTTACTAAAGAGTCCTTACTAACTAAAAGGAAATTATTTTCTGGCGCTGGCTGTATGAGATGGGAATTTGAATTTTTAACGAGTGCTATTTTCCTTTGACCCGGCACGCTTTCATGGAGTGTACTGATATATATATATATGTATTTATATATAAACCATCAAAACTGTTACACTTCACGTGATGTTTTTGTGGTCATAAAGCAAACTTATAGTAAACTGAGATCCACCTCTTCCTGTTTTTTCAAAGTCGATTTGGCTCCAAAAATTGGGTGAAAAAATGAAGGTCAACTAAGATGGATAACATGGCAATGGGTTGGCATTTACGAATTGAGGCATTCTATACTGTAGACATTCCAATTCTGTGAGAGTTTCGGTGGTGTTTTGGATGTCCAATCACATCCCCATGACAATGATATGGAAAATGTCCAGAAACCTTATCTAGGTTCACTATTCTCAGCTTGTGGATCCAGATATTTAGTTTTATGGGCCTTTGAAAGCCCTAAGCCCTCCGGCTTGGAGCAGGTTTTTTATTGCTGGGCACGATGGGAATCCCCAAATCGAAGGAGTGGAGAAAACATCAATGGCATCAAATGTTTTGTTTTAGGACTGATGCATTTTTTAAATGTTGCTTTGAAACATCATCCTTTTTTAAATCCCCTGTTTCTTGATATATCTTCCTTTTCTTGTCAGATTTTAGCATGAAATCTGGGGGTTTGCCAAAAGTATTCCCAATGATTATTGCTACTGAGGTCTTCGAATCAGAAGACGACGTAGCCAATGCAATCGCCATGTTGGATGGCACCGAATTGAATGGTAACACGTTGCTGGTCTTGAATTTCATAGGACCATAGGAATCCAATCCTCCCTTTAAGCTACCCAACCCATAGGATCCATGTATGGTATATTTACCTACATTTACGATAAAGATCAACTGAATGCAGGTAAATATACGTACCAATCCCATGGATCCTATTGGCAAAAACCAGACATTACCGGCGTATCAAACGGGGCAACTTGCCGTTGCCCGCGATTCAACGGTTCATGGCCCGTCCTGTCCGGTGGCTTCGTACAGGGTTATCATATGGTGATTTTTGTTTTCCGAGGGGGGGGGGGGTTCCAATACAACAACGTTTAATTATAGGTGGTGGTTTCAAAAAAAGAAAACTATGGCGAAATGATCCAAATTGACTAATATTTTATTTTTCAAATGGAGTGAAACCACCAACTAGTTAAACTTAAGTTACAAATGTCATCACATTTCACATCTAAGAGTCATTCACACTAGAACTTCCTCATGGTTTCAAAGGTTTTTCAGTGTTGGTAGAAATCATTTGTGAACACAATATATGTCAATTTCTCCAGAACATATGGACGAACAAAGGTTAATAGAACTTGCCATGCTGCAACTTCAGTGTCTCGACCATGAGTATAATATAGCATACTGGACAACAGATGAAGGTGATTGATTTCTCTCACACAAAATTGAGTCAATACCGGTCTTTTCAATGACTTTTAACGGTGATTCTTGATTTCACTTTCAGTCGCATGGTCCAAGCAGTCCAGTTTGAGGATTTTCGGGCTGGAAATGCCCCAAACCAAGTCCAGTTTCAGATTTAGATATGTGTCACTTTCAAAGAAAATGCCCCCCCATGAATGAGCGTTAAGAATTTGTTTTTTTCCTACTTCCCTTTTTGTTTTTTTTGTTAAAGATTTCATTCGTGTCACCGAGGTTGCAAGTGGATGTCTGGACTCTGCCTGAAAAGAAGGAAAAGAAGGGGCAGGCGGCTGGGGGAAGTTGTTGTGGCCAGGTTTGTTGGGTGGTATGAGAAGCTAATTCAAAGACAATTCCACAAAAAACAGTCTAGGTGGTGGTTTCGAATATGTTTTATTCTCACCCCTACTTGGGGACATGATCCAATTTGACTAATATGTTTCAAAGGATTGAAACCAGCAAATTTAGTCTTGCGGTGTATTTTGGGGCCTGTGAAACAGATTGGTTTAAGATGGTTTAAGGAGATGTCTTGGTTTTCTTAATGAATAGACAAAATACTAGTTAGAATTTAAATTTAGTGGTTAGGGGATGCAAAGATTTGTTTAGAGAGACATCAAGAAAAACATGGGAATACAAAAGGTGAATTCATGTGAATGTGTAACATATTGCCATGGGAATGCATCAAAAATGCTTCCACGCAGCGGGGATGATGGCTTGAGATAACCCAATGAGGCACCCCTTCGCAAGTCGTGGAACAAAGACGTCACCACCTACCCACATGTGAAGATAGGTGCCAGCCGCCCAACATGAAGCAACAAAGAACACCATGTTACATGAAAAGATTAAAACCTTTCGAGACTTGGAATCTTTCATGACGAAAAACCTTGGCAATGTTTTTCGAAGACCAGGTGAAAGTGAAGGAGCAAGTTGCCACTTGGATGGTTTGATCACCTTAAATGGAGCTGATCAGTGCCAGTGCAACAGTGGTAGCAACGGTGATAAAGTTGGCGTATGATTGTTTTTTGTTCGTGCGATGTCATATTTCCAATGTCATTCCAAGATTCCAAGAGGATTGATATGCAGGATGCACAAAATAAAGATCTGAACTACTTGTAAGTTTAGTTGGGCAATTTTTGCAAACCAAACATTGGCTTAGTGGCTATTTATGTAGGTTCCTATGTAGAGTAGATTCCTATGTAGAGAACGGATTGACAAAAAGATAAGCCAGCATGTTTGACCAGAGTTTTCACTCTCGCTCAGCAATCATTCAAAGGTTGCAATTTATTTCCCTGAAACTAACAGCAATCGCCCCCTGAACTTCAATGTTGTTGGGGGTTCGATGGCCTATGTCCACGGGCTTCAGCTGTGTCCCCAACCTCAGAGAGTGTATTGACCAGGTGTTTTTTTTCTCAACTGTATGGCATGTCGACAGGGTTTCGGTAGGGTTACCCAACCATTTTTCCATATGAAAAGTTATCAACATGCGCAGCTGGGTGAAGGTACCCTGATGTCCTAAGCGGACTGTCCATAGTGGTGTTTGGGTAAGGTGCCAATGAGGTCCCAACTTCTTCCCAACTGAAGATTCATCATAAGGTGAAACATCATATGATATTAGCTGCACATGTCGACCATTGGAACCCACAGAAGCGAATATATACTTCAATCATTTGCATCATGAATCAGTTGCGTCTTGTGCATCCAGTTGGCTGAAGGAAGATGGAGATTTGCCCACAAAAAGGGAACAGATGTCAAGAAGACAACTTAAAATCTTTTCGGAAATCATCAACAAGAATCGGAGAAATTAAATGTCTATAGATAGTCACAAGACATCCCATTTCTATGGAATTCTAATTTCCATACCCATATATTTGGCAAGCAAACAGACAAAACTATTACACGGCCAGTTCTGCAGCAAAACTCCGCGTTGGATTTGAACTTAGGAGGATTGAGCCCACTCCAAGGCCCTGTTTGACAGGCGTGGTTGGGGGGGCTGGGTGCCAGGAAACCTGCGTTAAGTTGGTAATACTCTTCCTGAAACGAACAAAAGCACCTGAAAATGAATGATTGAGAGATGATCTTTTTAAAGGATGGCTTATTTCAGGGGCGAACTGTTACTTTCAGGGGGTTATTATGTATATTGCATATATATCTATATTGATTTTTTTTCATATACTATATACCCCAAAATTTAGGTTGCGTTGGCTTCATTCAAACACATCGTTTTCGGCCGTGGTTTTTGTTGGTCCGACGTCGAAGGCATCACTTATGTTACTTGTTAAACTGCAGCTGGAGAATCCATTGGTTTTAATCTAATACATGTAGATTACTATGTAGCAAGACTTGAGTTTCTCACAGCTTTCCAACAAAAACCTTGCTTTTTGTTGAGAAATTTGCATTTCACATTTCACATTGATGTTTTTTGATCTTTTTGGTTTGTCCGAAACCAACCGTGGCTTTTTTAACACCTGAACATGAGGGGGTTGAAGCCTTTAAAACACAAAACGTCACCTTTTGGACAAAAAAGCAGCCTGGAAAACTAATGGCGGGAAGCCTTAAAAAATGATGGGCTGTTGAAGATTAATTAGCTGCACATGTCGACAGGGTTATAGGGGTACGACCTTTTTTAAGTTAAATGGTTGGGTAAGCCTATGACCCTGTCAACATGTGCAGTTGAAGATGAGATTCCTTTTCTATCGGATGACTTTCAGATTTAGTTCTCAGAGTTGTACGACTCAGCATGTTAATTCACTCATCCATGGAAGATCCCATTTTATTGAAACCAGAGCTCCTCGCCGATTTGAACGACGGATGTCCTGAATGATGGACAAAATATGTCTTTGGTTTTTGATGAAAGTCCCTGTCTCGAGTTGTCGCGATATCCTTCAGAAAGTTCTCAAAACAAAAAGCTTCAAGTCTAGTACAAATGTCTTGGTGTTTGTCATGTGTTTTTCAACGGTGGTTCGGCTTGAGATATAGATGTTTCGTGTTTTTTCAACCCATACACATGTTAATATATATATATAATATTAATACATACAATTTATTATATGGACATAGCAGAAGATTTACCCCCCCGAAAAATTAACATAGCTCCTGAAAAGGGACCAAAAAGAGAAAATGTCATCTTCCAAGCATCAATTTTCAGGGGATATGTTAGTTTTAAGGGGGAGTTATTATATGAAAATAGAGTTGTGTTGTGGTTTCTTCGGAATAGTAAAAAATGTCAAAACCACCAATCTTAACGACTGAATGCGTGCCTGAAACACGGAGATGGGGGAGAAAAATGACTCTTTTTGGAGCTATGAACATGCCAAAGGATACTCCCAAGAAGCCAAACTCAATCCTCACGTTTGAGTCCCAACTTTGTTCAGTAGCAAAGCCAGCATATATTAGGCTCACCAAACTATGAGAATGATTTGGAACCTTGTCTTGAATCCCTGAGATCAATGGGGTAGTTTTAGGTGTGTAGAACTGTCAACAAAAAAGTGGTAATTACTTTTGATGGTATTTTGACGGTGTTCCGTTCTGGCTACAGCAACCATCCTGAGATCTATGAAGCCTTATGGAAGGACGTGGTTCCCGCATGGCCAATGTAATATCTGAGTGGCGGAACTGACCCGCGATCCTGTGGTTTTGCCAATGGCGGAACCGCGGGAACGCAGCAATTGGGAATGCAGCAACGTATGAGACATCAACGAACGAAGAGGTTGGACACACGGGTAGACGACCTTGGAGAGGGTTTCCTCTCGAATTGTGACATTGTATTTTTTGTGAATTGGTTGCCATCAATCATCAAAGCTAAAGAAGTGTCAGAGGATATATTTAGGATCTAACCCCCAACTAACAGTGGAACATACAAGTGATTCCTCTTCAAAAATGTAGTAATCCTGATGGTGACTGTTAGTGGGTGTCAGGGGTAGATCCAGGATATATTGTGAATTCGGTATATCTTCCGGTGATCAAACCTAGATTGCTGCACCATAAACACAAAATACCATCCTGTTGTGAAAGCTCACTTGATTTGATACCGCAGTCAACACAACCTTTGCTTGCCTATTTTATGCATCGTCAAATTCTGCACCTTGATGTCGTAATCCAGCCCAATGAGGATATTCTCTAGGATTTGAAAGTCTATTTCACCATTGGCTTCAAGATGCACCATCTCGAACGTCGTATTACCTCGAATCCATAGCAGACATAGCATATGTTGTGACGATGTTGCAGCAAGATTTCAGCATGTTAGGTCCAAGAGAAACCTGGCAGACCAACAAATGATGCCACATATGTGCTTGGTTTACCTTGAGCAATCATTGCGTATGACCATGAATCGATTTCGAAGGATGTACATACATGTATATATATATACTATGTAATGAGTGCTTGTGTTTTTGGAGTCAGGTTTTCCTCAACATCTTGTTTACAGTTTATAACATGTACAATTGCAAACACAGTCATATCTCATTACATTTACAAGTACAGTGCAACATATCGTTACAAAATTTGGTGTAATTTCCACGAAACCAACATGGCGCCTGAAAAATAGGCCTATTCCAAAAAGGATACTGGTACTAGTCTTCCAAGCGTTCATTTTCAGGTCCTAAGTTTCAGGGAGGATATGCAGCATTTCTTCACCCTGACACTGTTCTGGACCTCAAGGAGGGTGGTTATCATTGTCCAAACTACCACGTGACGAACCCTTCGTTCAAGGGCCCGATAAAAGGGCCACAGATGACATGGGTCCGGCAGATTTCGCTGATTTCTACTGCAGTTTCTACAAGAAATGTTTGGGGTTGGAGAGAATCTACAATTTGAATGGGGTCAATGTTATTATGTTGATTGGCTGCTTGGTGTGTGGGAGACTCTTTTAGGCATATCCCCTTTTAATATGCAACAATCTTTTGATATTATTTATGTGTACAGAAACGCACGTAGTGCAAACTTGATGCAGATCACAATTTATATGTTTATATATACATTCATGTGTGTAGAATCCGTTTCCATCATACAGATTCTTGTGACGGAGAACTCGCAAACAGTAAGGCTGAGAAGATTACATGAATTACTCTTTCCCATTTCCCCTTAAAGATCATCAGGTCAATTTGCCTTGGTGCAAAGTTACCTGTGGAACTGAAGACGGGGAGGGATGTAATTATAAAAACTACTAGGTGGTGGTTTCAAAATGTTTCAAATATGTTTTATTTTCACTCCTATTTCGGGAAATGGTCCAATTTGAATAGCTTAAAACCACCAAGTAGACTATGTTTCGATGTCATCATCTCCTGTGCTTACCTGTTTCATCATGCTTCGGATACCTGCATTCTTACGTTGTGGACCTCTGGACCGAATCTAAATATCTACAATTCGGAAGACTCCACTACCACTTTGGGGTGCCATTTGCATATAGGTATACTCTCCCTGAAACCTAGCGGCAAAAGCCCCTGAAAATGGACGCTTGGACGATTACTTTCCTTTTGGGACAACGTATTCTCAGGGGTCATGTTAGTTTCAGGGAGTGTAAATCATGGTATATTCCATGGCCTTTTCATTTTTCTATCTTTTAGCAGTGTCAGACCCAAAAAAGATCCTGCCGTGCGCAGCAAGGGACTGCATGTTTGAGCTCGGCATTGCCTAACTGATTTCCATCGCTGGATGCGAAAAATGACGCGGTTTTCTTCAACTGGCCGGTGCTTGGTTGGAGCATGGATCAAAGGGCTCCAGTGGATAGTAATTCTGGTCAGTTGGTTTGGAACATCGCAACATAAAATGACTCCATTCCATTTGCAGAAACGACCATAGTATACGTTGTACATTACGGGTACCTATCAATTTGCGTGTTTTTGGGGTGCTTATGTGGAATTTTCGGTGTTTTGTTTTCCAGGCGCTCAACATCCTGTAAAAAATGTCGTCGCGCAGTGTTTTTGAAGTTTCAAGAACGGGATTCCTAGAAAAGGTCACAAAATCTTCACGCAAATTGAAAAAGATGGCCATGCAGCAATATAGAAACACCTGAAAAAAGATAGTTTAACATTTTTTGTTGGCAATTGGATTCCTGGTTCTAGGTATTTCTACTTCAGGGTAGCATTAACATGGTGTGTTCATGTGTTTTCTAGGTAATTACCCTAACCTTTTGGAGGTAATTTGTTTAATTTTAGGACTCTCCTTTTCAAATCCATTTTCATGTGAAGCAAGTTCGTTTTCCTTCGGGTGTATAATAACTAAGTGGTTCACCAGGATTATTCTTACATGTTTACAGTTCAACCATCAAACTTGCCACTTGTTACGGGGGGTATAGGGATAGGTAGGTAGGTAGGTAGGTACGATGGCCTGAGGTGAAGGTATGGATGGCATCCCAGATAACATTATACCAATCAAACCACCAAACTCCACCAGAGTAAATGGTTAGTAAATGGGTTATAACCCATTTATAAAATGGGATATATATGAGGGATATAACCCATTTATACTAACCATGTATTCTACTCTAGCTACGCGGTGGCAACTCAAATTATATACTTGTACCCCGCACTTTTTGGGGTTTCATGATGTCCAATTATGGACGGCCTCGCATATTTGTTCAGATGGGGTGGGAAACAACCACCAGCTAGAGATGTCTAGGTATCCAAACCCACTCCCCCCTATGAGTCGTGTCTCGGATGAAAGATGACCCGTTTCGGCACATTGAGTTGGAGAGTTTAGCAACCTCACCCCAAAGGGTTGACCCCTTTTCGGAATCCCAGAGTCATGAGGTATGTTGAATGATGTTGAATGCTTGAAATTGATTAGAATTGACGTTGGAAATATACATATGTATAATGTTTAATTGTATGATGTACATACATAATATTTATATATAGATGTTTTATACATATCATATTGTAACTGCAACCTTATCACGGCAGTTACTCCCATTTTTTTTGGTACTACAAGATTTGAAACTCACCAGATGTTCAAAGCACAACTTCAATCTCCAGGAGCTTCACTCCGTTTCTCATACAGGTTGGTGGATGGGATGATGGGATGAAGCTCATAACCATCAAATCTCCTCAGAAACAACACTTTCATACTGAAAACCATGCATAAAAAAAAACTTCCAGGGTTGGTGTCATATAACTGCCAGGGTATGAATGAAAACCCATAAAACAACTACACATGACAAGGATTCTAATCGCCAAGTGGTTTGCCCTGTTGGATCCGTTCTGTAGGGATTTTTCTAATGGAAGTGGGTCTAGGAAGAGAAGGCAAAACGACCTCGCTAAGGTCACACAAACACCAACTAGTTTTGATATGATAGAACCATTCCTATATTCCACTTGTATAGCCTCCCGTTTTTTGGGGTGATCTTCTACCATCTCATATACTTCAATGAAGATCTACTGGCACATACCAGCAAAACAAATATATATATATATAGATATATAACATGATCCAGTTTGAGGTAGGTAATGAGTATTTGCAGAGCGTATTGTGGATTGTTATTTGTTGACCTTCTCCTGACCGCCTTGACTGATATTGAACAAACCCTTGGCCAGACACTCTAAAAGTTATATAATTACTTAGAACTTTAAAAAACTACCTGAACATTGACCATCTAAGCTAAGCATTATTAGATGCATATATAAAAGGTGGGCCGCCAACCAGCTACAAATGGAGTTATAACCCTTTGAGTAGGAGGCAAACCCATTGATTTTCGGACATTTATTTTCGGCCGTTACTCCATTTATAACGATTGCCTCGGGGCCCACTTGGTACCTTGTTGTACATGGGAGTCCCCTGGGGAAACACCGCAAGGCGGAAGTGGCGGCGGCCAGTGCTTTGCTTGAGGTGTGGAGTCGAGTTTCGTGTTGTTGACGTCGCGAAAGCTGCTGTCAGTGTCATGTCTTGTATACTTTGTTTTGACCTTAAGTTTTTTTGTTTGATGTTTTATTTCAACTAATGGTTAATTGTTGGTTTGGGGCCCGGTGGTTTGAATTCTTAGGATTTCCTTATGAAAGGGATGATTACGTAGGTGTACCCCAATTCGAATCCCAAACCACCGGGACCCAGACCACCAATTTGCCATTAGTTGAATGAACAAACATGAGGACATCAAACTACCATGATGTGTTGATGATTTGTTTCCAGCAGCGTTTTGTTCGCCATTCGCCATTAGCTGTTTTTTTTGTGATTTGCGTGGCAACCCACAAGAAATCTGACCTTCATCTTGAGGCTGAAGGCTCGAAGTTGCCGGATATTCAAACGCAGGTGCGGTGGAGGCATCTACTACCTGTCGTCACCTCATACGACTTTTGGGCCCCCAAAATGTAGCTTTTTGGAAGGGAAATCCAGGAAATCCCCTTATTTCAGAGAAATCTAGGTGGATGAAACATTGGCAATCTACCCGAAACTAACGGTTTGCTTTCCTTTTGGAGCCCTCGGCCTATTTGCAGCGGTCAGCTGTTAGTTGCAGGAGACATTTATATATACTTTTCTTTAGTTACTGTATTTACATCTCTCACGGTTTGTAAATTCATCAACAAATGCTTTAGTGAGCTTTATGTGATGTTTGGACATGCGACATATATGTCATTACAGCTGTTTCTTATCCCATTTTTTTCGTGAAAATTTATAGTCAGTTCCGGCGGGGCAGTTAGGGTCGGCCTCGGTGTATTGTCACCAAGTAGTCAAGGGGAGGTTGTTTTCAAAGGGAAATATATATATATGTTTTTTTGGCATTTTTTGGCTCACCCAGGTCAATCATTTCCTTTAGGGTTATGAGATGTTATGAGTAGTAGTTATAAGGCTCAATTTTGTTGACATTTGTTGGAAATCGCTGGAATACTGAATCAAACATGAACAAGTTGATGGTACCAAAACGGTACCAGATTTTGAGCATTAATTCATGTTGAAGATGTTGAAGTCACAGTGTGTTGCTGGAAGTTCAAACAGGGGAAGTCTATGTCGGGAATTCCTCACATTGTGTTTTAGGATCAGGACACCCCCAAAAAAATGACCGAAAGATTCAGGAAAGGCACGGAGAATACACCCCCAGAAAGCAACATGACAATGGAAAACACAACCATGAATGAAGATGTATCCTACCTGGTGGTTTCAATGTTTTTTAATTTTCACCCCGAAAATTGGGGACGATTCCAATTTTGACTAATATTTTTCGATTGCGTTGAAACCACCAACTAGTATCTGTTTTTTTTTGGGGGGGGGTTAGGAATTTTGTTCACAATTTTCCCCAGATTTTTGAAGGATCACTTCAGATCAATGAGGTCAGCTATGTCAGAAAATTTCTCCGAAAAAGCCATCAAGCCTGTGAAAACAAACCTCACATTTCGATGGCTGGATTGGCTGTGTGGACCCCATCTATTGAAGCCATATTTGATTTTTTTCAAAATTTAAGATGATTCGATCATGTTGATCATTGAGGTTGGTAGTTTCAAACAAAAAGTATCAAAAAGTTTTATATTTCGCCCCCCCTTTTGGGGGGAAGAAGAGTTCAGAGTTCTCCTTTATGTGTGTTCCAATACTGGCTTCATGGCATCACCTGTTTCATAGTTCTTGATCAAGCGCAAAATCATATTGGAGGTTCAACCAATACAATCAATATCATATACAATATCCCAAACGACCCAAAGAATCAATATGCGATGTGTACCTTCCCCTAAAACTAACAGCTTGCACCGCAAAATGGATGGTTGGAAGATTAGTTTCGTTTCCTTTTGGGATTGATTAGTTCACCGGGCAGGTGCGAACATGTTCGTTTCAGGGAGGTGTATATAGATGATTCTTGATTCATATGAATGTTCATGTGTAGCGATTTATACTAGTTTTTTGGGGGGTAGATGTAGAGACCACAGATTGAAGAGCATATTTCATTGCCTTCAAAACTCAAATAGTAAGCAAGCAACGCGAAAGGTTTAGGTCGACTCCTCCCAAAACTATCATGGTACTTTCACCTTCAAAGTGGGCCCCGGATCCATTGATAAGTAGGGGTGAAATAACTCCACTTATAGGGGTGAACTAAGCCATGTATATAGCCATTCATCGGGGCCCCAGAACTCCATTTAACAATCGTAGGGGCCCACTTTATGTGCTGAAAAGTTCATTAAGCCGCAGTTCGCTGCGCAGCCATTGGCTTGCCCCAACCGTAGGTTTTTTGGGCCACCTCCATACATCCCACATGCAGCAGGGGGTTGGAGGAAGCTTATTTCCATTTCAAGTCATAATGACGTGACCCGGTGAAGGGAACAAAAACAACAAAGATCTATAGCTGCACAGGGGAGATAGGCGAATGGAAGAAGCCAGCTTATACAGCCACAACTCTTGACAGCGAGCATGGGGAGAATGCTACATCAATCCAGCGAAGAAATACGAAATGTGCACACTCTGGACATTTCTTTAGAAATCCATCAGCAGGACTGTTGATGGAAGAAATCCTGCAGCAGTTGATACGGAGAAATATCCGATTACTTACAGGATTTTATACATCCCAGGTGGTTGTTTGGGATTTCTTCCATCAACAGTATCTGAACAAAGTTTCCAATTGATCCCCAACCAGCAGGCAACCCTTGGAACAAAAACAACTCAATTCAAACCTAGAGACATCGACCAACATGACGACGTTCATCAGATTTTTCACCCCCCTCTTGTCCCATCATGGCTTAGCTTTCGATGAAAGCTCGAGAGCCACGAGAGCCATGGGTCTGCTTTCGCTTCCGCGAAAACGTGGTAGGCGGCCTGACCAATGGGATGGGGGGAGATATGGGTTGGAATATTCTATCACTTGGGTTGTCCCCCTTCCCAATAATAGTGGGCAAATGATATAGATTTTATAGGGATCCCCTACTAAAGATCGTAATGATAATCCTTGGTGGTGACTAGTACTATCTATTACTGGGAAGGGGGACGACCCAATCTATTACCCATAGGATACAGTGTAATTATGGTATATTTAGGCGCGCGACCTAGTTACCACCCCCACACATTGTCGTCCACGCCATAATCCATTGTAAAAACCAATGCGAACTAAGCATCCAAGATTGCCGAGGAATAAAGAAAAATATTGATTTTTTTAAATACGTGTGTTGAGTCGCCAATAGCAGTGAAGCAGCACCTAATGGCAGCGGGATGGTATTTTTTGAGCTGCCACCCAAAATCATGCAATCATTCTTCCAACAGGAACATTATCACAGATTGCGACATGCGTAAAGTATGTACGGAAGCAGTCCATTGCGTATAGCACTCTTAACACGAACGTTATCACAGGTTTGGGCATTTATAAAGTATGTACGGAAGCAGTCCATTGCGTAGCACTTTGAACACGAGCGTTATCACAGGTTTGGGCATGTGTAAAGTATGTACGGAAGCAGTCCATTGCGTAGCACTCTTAACACGAACGTTATCACAGGTTTGGGCATTTGTAAAGTATGTACCGAAGCAGTCCATTGCGTGGCACTTTGAACACGAACATTATCACAGGTTCGGGAATGTGTAAAGTATGCACAGGAACACAGGGTAAGGGGGTGGTAACTGGATCGCCTACCTATATTTACACATATTTTCCTAACATGAATGGTAGATGTTTATGATAAATGTTGATAAATATACCTGTCCCATGGATCCCTCATGGGGTTACTCCTCCCGAAAAAAAAACCATCCTAAGCTCCTAACAGCTAGGGCGGTTAAAACCCCCAAGGGGCAAAAGGAAAGGATCAACTCTTTAACCACCAATTTTTCACCTGGCTGTGTTTGTTTTTTATGAAGATGTACATGAAAACGATGTGTTTTCCCCGGAAATGCTCCAATCCTCCCTTCTGGAAGTCGTGGGTTAAACGGGTACCTGAACAAAACACCGGACTAAAAAAAAGGGTATGACTGGAGCACTAGAGCTTGGAGATTCACAGAACATCATCCCTAAAATTTGGAAAACAAAATATGTTCTGTGATTTTTATAGGATTTTAATGGAATTTTCCATTTTTTTGTTGGATGTTTTGCCTAATATCTATCCTCGGAGAGATATTTTAATGGATTTTTTTTTTTAAACCATGATTCGCGGATTTGGTGTTTCAGAACAATATATATGCCATTTATCGCAATTTATGGTATATTTACCTACATTCACCATACACATTAACCAAATGTATAGGCAAATATACCAGACATTGAGTGTTTCGGGTATGGTGAATTACCTAATCATCCGGCTTTGGGTAGGCTTGGCGGAATTCACCGATTTGATGGGCGATTTCCAGTTCACTCATTTCATGTTGACACGACATGAGATGGGGTAGTGAATGAGGATATGATACATTAAAGACTACTTGGAGGATCTTCCTAGTTAATAAGTGGTTAGTAACCCCCTTTTATAAGCCATTTTAGGCCATTTGGAAGGGAGAACAAACCCTCCTTAGGGGACTTACCAACCATGTCATTAACCACATACTACTTGGGATGATCCTCCAAGTAAGCCACCTAATTTGAGACCTTTAAGCTCCGACATGATGGCTGAAATCCTGCAGCAGTTGATATATAGTATATAAATATACCATTATTTATTGCAAGGGTGTTTTATACATCCAAACCTTGGTTGTTTCCCAGATTTCTTCCTTCCATCAACAGTATTTTTCGGAGGATTTATGTACCAAAACCCACCTGAGATATGTGATTTCCTTCCCAGGGTGCGCACTGGACACCACAGGTCATCGAGCCAGGAGAATGCCTTAAAAAGGCGGCTAAAAGATACATCTTCCAGGCCAATTGAAGAGAAGTGGGAAGACAAGCCGCTGGGGAAAGTCGTGGTTTGTAACATTTTTGTTTTGATAACATAAGGTGTGTACTAATGGGTGTGTAGATAATATTTATTTGATGGTACAAATATACATGTGGTGTTTTTTTTATTCATCCCGGATGTAGTATAAATGTATATCATATAAAAGTTCTATATTTTTCAAATTGGTGAATGGAGTTTGGCTATAGGAACGTTCCAAGCAAATTTTATGCGGGTTGAGCGGATTCAATGAGTTTTCCTGGTGGTGTCTGATCGGGAGTAAGTAGTGGGCAGTTCCAAGCAGCTTCCAAGCAATGAACGTTTACCATTTCGTTGGAGACATGAGCAGTCTCACATGTGCGCTGGCAGGGTGTCTGAATGGTGCTTTGTACCCAAACCACCAGAGAAAGGCGGGATTCAGTGTTAAGCAGAAAGCACTTTGATAAGAGATGTGTTTCCTTTTGTGTAATCCCGTGGGCCTTTCATGGAGAATGTGATTGAATGTATACCAAATTTGAGTTTTGTATGTGTTTCACCATGTTTTGTTCCACTGTGTGTTATTTTTTTTTGCCATGATGCAGTTACGGAAGCAGAAAAGCCAAGTCCTACATGAATTGTCATGACGAGAATGGCCTTGGATAAAAAGCTGACTGACCATTCACTATAGACGGACATGTGAAAACAAGGTTTAGTTGTTGGATGGTGTGGTTGAATGTGAATACGGGTGGTTGATGTTGGTTGTGGTTGATGTTGGTTTCTGACTGGTTTCTGACTGGTTTCTGACGTGGTATCGTTATATATCCCCCATCCTCTTTCCCCCCCCTCAAATAATCTTCGGGGGGTTGATTGGTGTAGGGGTCAGATGAGCATCATTTATTTTATATATATATATATACAATATATTAATATAAGATATATGTATATAACAAAATATAATAGGTTGTTTCAAACTAGGATTTCCCAGATATTCAGACCCCCACTCAAAAAACATCAAACATCCAGGTTGCTGGCAAGTCTAGGGCCAGCCCTGTTATTGTACAATCAGGGTTGATTATTATTTCACATTGTTTTACTGTAAAGTTTCCCTAAAAAACTGGATGGTGAACACTCCACCTTTGTTTTGTATAGATGTTAAAGATGTATATAAACACATGCTTCTTTTTTTCGTTGAACCCACCATTTTTCTGGTTCTTCAGCCGATGCTTCCCACTTCAACAACCGGAAGGTGTCAAGCAGTTTTATGAGTTCATGTGTCTGGGCCGGTAAAAAAAAACAAGGATTTTGTGGGGAAGATCTTATACCAGGTGGGCCCCTGGATCCAGTTATAAATGGGGTGAAATACTCTTATAACTAGGGCTATAACCCCAATGAAACCCATTGAAAAAGGCCCTTTATAGGGGTGGGTTATATTATAACTCCACTTGTAACTAATTAGTAGGGGCCCACGTTTAAGGTGTTATTTCATGCCAATGAAGCTGATTTATGTGCGGGGAGGGCAGCCAGGGGCCCATCTTGTAGGCGAAAATACAAGCCCAAGAACCTGAAAAAACTGGGGCGTGGGGAAGATGATCCTTTTTTTGGGGGGGGAATCGCATGGAGTTGCCAATGTATATAGTTGTTTGTAGTGCATCTTGGATGTTTTGCAACTCCCAGGTAACAATACAAGATGGGACCCTAAACGCTTACAAATGGTGTGAAATATTTCCTATTATAAGTAGAGTTATAAGCCCAGTTTACCCATACAGTTTTGGCCATTTTTAGGGGTTTCAGCAGCACTCCACCTATAACTGGAGGGCTCACCTTGCAGTAAGGTCGTTCACCGAATCCACCATCACCCGTAAGCTTCCACGGAGGGGGAGGGGGAGCATCACTGGTGGTACATCTCTACCAACGCCTACGTGTAACAGCTGCTCCATAAGACCCAGGAAGTGTTCAATTAATTGGACCATGTGACTCCAAATGCTGGAATTGATCTAAAATGAATCTAGTGGTACCAAAACTAAATATGATACTTATAAAAAGATGCTTCGGATAAAATTGTTTTTTTATTTTTTTGGGGGGGATGGACGGTTCACAACATTTGCCCCAACATGACATTCTGGTACAGAGGGACGGAAAAAAAGTCAGTGAAACAAGATGAACCCCAACCATTCTCGACATCCAAACCCCTGAGGTTCGGTATGGAAGGTCCCCAAAAACATTCCTAAAACACGGAGGTATTTGGATGTCGACATCTGGATGTTTTGGATCATGTGAGCTCTTTGCAAGGGGTATTGCACAATAGTTGAGACTGTATCATGTCACAAAGTCATTGTGTTTTTGGGTCAACCGGAGTAAAGATGTACAATGTCCAATTTCAGACGGCTAAGTCGGTAAAATTGTAACGACCTTTTGGGTAAAATCGTCGCCCCATCGGGAAATGATGTTGTAAAGGCATGCAGGAATTCCTCAATCTTCGTGTTCCTGCCATACCAGGTACTTCTACACGTGACTTCAAGGTATTTTACCGGATCAACTTAGATCAAAAATGTCAAATTTAAATTATTCATTACTAGAGCATGCTATTTGTAAGTGTATGTTATGTGAGCGTTTACATGGAGTCATACATACTGGAAGATCGAATCACAGGTCACACAGTCATATGTATCTATACATAAATATCTCCGTAGTGTAAACGAGTCACCCTGACCTTTCATTCCAACATCGTTTCCCAGGAATTGTCGCGAAGTCATTCGCTTGCGACGCAAAGCAGGTCTGCAAAGTGCATCTCTTTACAAAGGACAGGCAAGGTTGAAGAAGCCTAGAGCGACCAGGGACTACTCTCCAGGGAACTAACGATTTACCTCAGAAAATTGATGGTTGTGAAATTTCCTTTTGGGGCCCGGCCTATTTGAAAAGGAGCAAACTTGCTGTTAGTTTCAGGGAGTGTAAAGGTTGTTGAGAAAGATGATTTTCCTCTTCAATGTGTGGAGGATATGAGTTCTCAGGAGATACCCTCAGTATAACCGTGTATTTTTTAGAGGTAAATGCTTTGGTACAAGCTGTTTGTTTTTGTGGGTGTACTTGTTGTACTTGTTTGACCCCGTGGAGGGTTGGAATGTCCCAATTGCTTATAGTCTTTCAGCTAAATGGATAAGAAGCTTGCAATCCAGCAAAGGTGTTAGACGTTACATGATATATGGTTAAATTATATATATATATTATATAATTTGTGCTTCATTTTAGCATTATAAACATTATGACCACTGTCTCCAAATAGTATTATTCTACAAGAGTATCATTCATTCACACGATCACAGCAAAGCCAACTCACTCAGAAATGTCAGAAAAGTCTGTTGATGAGGACTGCCCAAGGAGTTTGCGGAGTACTTTCGACGAAGATGTTGTCCCAATGTTCATCGTTACCATGACCGTTCGCCATGGTTTTTTGGGCCGTCCGGGTGGAACAGTATATGATCAAACAGCAACACTTGTTTATCGATATTATCTGGGATTATATACCTTAAGAATATTATATCATGCTTTTGGTACCGTACACTTACATCCGATCTTTCACAATCATATTCTTGATTTGGACTCCCTTGCCTTATTCTGGAGGTTCTTGCTAGTCAGAGCAGCTTCAGCTTAGGGCTCAGTCCCTAAGCAAACAGGAAAAATATATGTGACAAACATGTGAACCGAAAGGTTCCAATTCTGCTAAGGTGTACACTACTGAAACTTCATACGAAATATAAATCCAAATTCATTTGAATATTCTGAGATATTCAAAACTAACCAGCTACCATTCAGAATCATCCCTTTATACTACCGTAGTATAACCCAAAACATGTGTGGTATCTACAGTATGTTGTTGCTGTTGTTTGTGGGTGTACAGGTGAAAGTGGTTCGAAGCGATTCTCACTATTGGTTGGTGACCAAGAACATAATATGATCACATCATGATTTTGAAGACATATTCTTCTTGTTTGCTACTGGTTTACCGGGATCACCGCACTTTTGTGCATTTTTCCCATTCCTGAAGAGGTACCACCATGGGTTTGCACCGCTTTTGTGCTGCGGAGAATAGGTTCAAGCTTTGTCAGACGGACGAGGTGTGGTGGTTTTGGAATTGATTTCAGTAGGAAACCACTACTTTTCGGGGGTGTATGAGACACATTACAGTATACATCAGAATGCTCTATGATTTCAGACTTCATCCCTATACATACTTATTTGTGCTGTATGTCATCGTCGTTATCATCATCATCATCATCATCATCATCATCATCATCATCATCATCATCATCATCATCATCATCATCATCATCATCATCATCATCACCACACTGAGATGTTACTGACAGCTGCTCACCTGAGTTGCAGCGAGAAGATGCTGCAAAATAGCTGGAAACAGCGCAACAGAGAAGCCAAACATTCCATGAATTCTGGGCAAATTATCCACGACCTTTCCCGCCGAGCAGTCACCCCAAAATGGTGGTTTCGTAATGGAATCCCCCCAAAATTTCGAAAAAATCAGGTTTACGAATTATTGCAATTTGCCCAGAATTAATTCCAACTGTTCTTTACCATGGGGGAGTTGCTCCAACTGCAAATAACGAATGGTCAGACTAGTTATAGTTCGTGTACTTCTACCAAAAAAAGGACATCACCTGTGTGGTGCTTACTGACGGATGACAGGAACGAATCTGGCTGAAACGTTTGCTGGTTCTAAACTTTGCCGTTTGGCGCTTTATTGGCGGCACTGTCCTCTTCGCCAGTCCCTTTTGGCGGCAAAAGGGTGGATTGAAACCCGAGAAGGAGCATGGTTTAAAAGGTAAAACATGTCATCTTTCTAAAACCTATCTGGGCTGTGCTTAGTGATGATGAGCAAAAGATAATCAAATTCTCACTAAATAACGAGCAAATGAGCAACAAGCGTGGGGGTTGAGCACCAATCAGCTACAGTATATGTGGATGAATTGATGAGCACAAGTTGCTTTTATGACCATCACATCCAACGAAATTGTTTTTAATGGCCCAACCCCCCTGTTTTCTCTGTTGTGTTCTCCCAGAGTTTTTTGTTCCCGGGATCTTCGGCACAATGATGTGAGTTCACATCGATTCTAGATGGAATCACGTCTGTGATAACTCATGATACTGTTGATGGAAGAAATCCTGCACCAGTTGATATGGTAAATATCCCATTGTTTATAGGGTTTTATACAACCTAGGTGGTGAGCCGGATTTCTTCCATCAACAGTACGCAGTTCCCCAACGAAGGAGAGAAGATGTTGAACCTTGGATGTTGGTGAAAATCTCGTTGCTTTTGAATCCTGGACCACAACATTCCAAGGGCGAAATCGGGCCTGGTGACTAGGATTCCCAAGCGTTCCGAGCTTTAGTCTATATTCGACCCTCCCTTGGGTCCATGTTTCGGAACAGAGTAAGAAACTCTTGGTAATTTCCTAGGTGGTGGTTTCAAGTATTTTTTTTCCACCCCTACCTGGGGAAGATTCCCATTTTGACTAATATTTTTCAAAGGGGTTGAAACCACCAACCAGTCTTGGTAATTTCATATGATTGTTTTTTTCGTACGTTTTTTTCGTTCCAGCAGTGTTTGAATTTTAAAAACATCACCACTTTTTGGTTGTATATTTTGTTGGGTGTAAAAATTCGAGAAGCGTGTCAGTTTAACAGGCACCTTTAAGCCAAAATGCCCCTAGGTGAGGTGGGGTTCTTGAACAACTGGGGTGAGTTGCAGAAGAGGACTGGAGGTTTTGGGGGCCGAAATTAAAAAAAGCTGTCACTAGTATGGATGCTGGAAAAGACAGGGTGTTTTCTTTCATGAATGTTCAGCAGGGTGAAATGTTGTAATGAACAAAATGCCTTGAAAAGAACAATGGACACGTTCAATCATCTTTCATTGGATCAGAATCATCTCCCTGAAAGGAATGATGAATGAAAGCTTTCAAGGCCGAAATCTTACACAAACTTCCACGGTTTGGATCACCTTCTGCAGGATTCTATTCTTAGGTGTTTCAAGCTGTAATCCCTCTGGGTTTTCTGTACAGATCTTGGTGTAGTGAACTTGTCTTAATGCTTCGAACCTATGATTTAATTGATGTCTTGGTGCTTTAGCCATCTTTAGCCGTAGCCCATTGGTTAAGCTTATTATGAAAGATATTTCACATAGTTCGAACGCGATGGAATTCTTGACTGCAATAAGCTTTTCGTCACACAACCAAATAAACTTGTTTGGCTCCAATTCTATGTTTGTAGCCAACTCATTCTATCCAAGCAACCCTCGAAAAAAAAACTACCAATTATCTATCAGCATATGAGTTTTTTTCACCACAAAAACCCTACATGGTTTGTAGGTTTCAATCCATTTCTAACACGTGAGGTTTTCGAAACCTTGGTCCTATCTTCCATGGATTCTCGGGGGTGGCCCAGGCCTCACATGACACATCTCTCATCCCCCCTTGAAGGGTCCACGTTACGTTCGTTCCTAAGTGGCTCCAAGCTATGCAGTAAAAAAAGGGCATGCATGTTTTTTCTGAAGGTATAAAAACAACCATGGACCAACGACAAAAAAAACGTAGTATACTGGGTGGTGGTTTTTCAAATATTTTTTTTTTTCAACCCGAACCTTGGGGAAAGAATCCAAATTTGACGAGCATACCTTTCAAATGGGTTGGTTCAACCAGCAACTAGTATATTGCAGTAGATACATTCGAACTGGACATCCCCAAAGAAAATGACCTCCTGAGGTGAGGTGAAGGGTGTTTATAGGTATATATTGGTGGTACCAAAATTTCCGAACCTCAGCAGGTGCGCATTAAGATGTCTGGGGGGTCATCCCATTTTTGGGGTCCCGACATCATAGAACTACGAGTTATAGGCTGGAATGGATATCAAGATGTGATCTCAAAATTCCCAGGTTTTTTTCCAAAGATGTAAGGGTGGGGTGGTTTCAACTTCTCTTTTAAAAATACTTTGTTTTTTTTTACAGGATGCAGTCATTTTGACAAGTTAAAAATTTCCGATTCACCACAAACAAGACGTCGACACATGACATGCACACACCAACCGTTCGAGTGGACAACTTCGAACTTCCCTGAATCAATCGGGACAGGAAGATTCAAGAGGTTGTAGCAAGAGCTTTTCGTGAAAATCGGATCCAAGAGTTGTTCACCAATGCGTACAAAGGACGGCCGGGCTGGCCGGCTGGTGTTCTTCAGTGAATGATTGGGGATGTTTTTTGTGGATGTTGGATCTGTGAATTTTTGGGGTCGATCAACTCTCATGATTTCCATATATTCATATTTTTTAATTATAATAATTATATAGACTAGGGGATGGTCATCGGGTTTATATACCCATTATAAGGATTCCCTATTAAAGGTGGGATGACCATCCCCAATATATGGAGTTTAGACCCTGGCACATATGTTGAAGTGGTATGAGTCGACACTGTCTTTTTTTGGGGGGGATGATGGTGTTTCAGGAAGATTGTTATTGTGAGGTTTGTCAGGCTATAGTGGTTAAGATTTGACATGAATTGAATTATCAACATGTGTCCTGTGTGTGTGTGTGTTGGGGGTGGGGGGTTGGTAGGAAAACTCATGAAAGCACATGGTTTCATGTGCCTCCCTGATTGAATGGCAAAGCTCTTCACATTGACGAATTGGCCACTGTTACAGTAATGATTCATATATTGATGATATATGAATTGATAGTTAGATATTAACCAACTGATTCATGTTTCATTGCTGTACTAACATTTTGCATACAAGTAATATATTTCTTTATAGATGTATTCATCTATATTATAATTTCATATGTAGAATTATTTACATAAGTACATGCCATACACCTGAATATCATAATTTTGTCCATTTGATTGTCTCTCTTTAGACGTGAAATCAACTTCACAATCACAACTTTGAATCCAAGCCATCGAATGTTTGGCCAATATCACTTGTTGACCTTCCAGTTTCATCAATGGAGATTCAATAAAGTTACCCTCCGGTGCTTTGCCCTGAAAACGGAAGTCCCTTTTACCACATGAAGGCACTGGGGTATTCCCTTGTTTTTTTTTAAATCAAGGCATAACATAGCGGTCTCAAAAGGCATCCCTCATGTTCGGCCGGGAGGATTTTTTTCATTGACATCTTGGATCCTTGAACCGAAATGAATCGTATCGAAGAGAAGTGGGTCTTGACAAAGCATGTAGTAAAACTCACCGTTTCCTCTACAAAAAAAATGCTAACAAGTAACTATATAGCCCCTCAAGGAAACGGCAAGATTTTGAGTTGACAAATTCCCTTTTCCATGTTTTTTTGTATTTTGGACTCGTTCCCCAAAAATAATGTTTCCCCAGAGAAGGTATTCACAACTTCTGACCTAAAAAGTCAGTTTGTTTTAGGTCTCAATTTTTGAGATGCATCCATCTAGTAGCTTCTGCCCGAAAGACAAGTTTCTATAAGAAAAAGCACCATGTGGACAAAAAGCCTCGTTTTTTAGGGATTCTGAAACAGGGCGTTGTGTCATAGTCCAACTCACGGCCGGGTAGTGATTTCAGTTTTCTATGATCGTTCCCTCTTTAGAGAAGATTACCTAAGGATATACCCCCCCAGGATGCCAGTCAGCACCCAGGATGATTGTATTTTTTGAAAGGGATCCCCATATATAAACCTTCATATGCAACTGGCATCCTGGGAGGGTGCAAAATCCCCAACCTATAGTGTACCAACATATATCCTCCCTGAAACCAACAGCAAAAGCACCTGAAAATGGATGGTTGGAATACTGTACGCGTTTTTTTTTGTCCCGAAAGGCCTATTTTCGGGAGTGTATGTTTCAATTCCCATAGGATCCATTGGACTGGTAAGTTTACCTACATGAATGGTTGATTTTAATGGTATTCATGTAGGTAAATATACCAGCAGTCCCATGGATCCGTAATGGGATAAGGATTGCAACCACTTCCCCCCAAAAAAAAGGGATACAAGACTTCACCTCATGCGGTCGTATGACAGGACCTGGTGCAGTGAGAAGTGAACTTACAGGTCCAAATGCTGATAGAGACGCTTGGTTTATTCGAAGGTTTGGTTGGCACGTTGCAAGGGTATTACGCTTCTATAAAAGTATATGCAGTATGTGTATGGATATTTATATGCACACCATATCTGTACATATACAGACTTATGCACCATATGTGTGTGGTCAGTGTAGAATAATCTCTATTGACTTTTTAATTTCTCGTATAAATCAGATTTTTCGGATCTACCCAACAATGAATATTCTGAACATCGCCCAACATCATCCCAACATCTCTTAGACGCAAGCTTTTTTGTTTTTTGGAAATCAAATGGATTTACGAGGACCCTAATATCTTTGAAGCACACACTTAAAACATGTTTTGTTTTTGAACACATCAACCAAATCAGCCAAGCTTGGCAACATGTTGTGCATCAACAGTCGCCCCACCAAATGACATGGACGTCAGCTCTCAACAATCTGGTACCAACTCTGAGGATTTCAGCCACTTGGAGTTCTTTTTTCTGGAACGGGATTAACACATTCACATGGAACTACTATGTAGAATGTACATATATATATATGCATATATATATATATATTAGTTACTTTGTACAACCATTGCGAATCACCCCTATCAACTATGAACAAGTTGTATTTCACTTCACGTTTGTTGGACTTGTGTTTTTTTCACAAACATGCTAAGTTGTTGTTTTTTTTTCGGGCTGGACTCGTGTCCCAAAGCGGGCTTTTTAAGGACTCCTTGTTGAAAATTCTTTACAACAAAGGCATTGGGTGTGTCGATGGGTGTGAGGTCCAAGTTGGATCCAAGTTGGATCCATGGATCCATGCATGATTCGCATCATGGATACATACGGATCCAATTTGAATATATATATATATACGTACATTTGTAAATTTATGTATATACTAATACATATTCAGTGAAACACATGCAATTTCAATACGCATTTCGACAACACAGATCCAGATGGATCACTAAAAACACAAAAATCAGATGGGGTGACCATTTAAAAGGACTTAACCACGAAAACTGGCATGCAGAGTCAACCAGATGTGTCCTTTGGGGTTTAAACATATTTTAAAAATCTTCAATTAGCTCTGAAACATCAACAGAATTTCTAACAGCAATCCCTGGTCTTCCATTTCCCTATGTATTTGGAACCAGGGGTCTAATTACCTGATATATTGACAACTTGGTTCCCTTGGTTCCACACTTTTTTGGGAACTGGACGATCAGGGATTTGTTTGTATCCAAGAAAGTCCAACTGAGACAAACATCTGTTTTTTGTCCATCCAATTGATTTTTTTGTTGTCCTACACGCCAGTCTAGGTGGTGGTTTCAAGTATTTATTGTGTTCATCCCTATTTAGGGAAGATTCCCATTTGACTAATATTTTTCAGATGATGGGTTGAAACCACCAACTAGCAGTCCATATCCAATCTTTTGCTGTTTTTCCATGTATCTGGTCAAATTTCATCGCGGCCGAACACGCGACCGATTTACCCCCCAAAAGCTCGGGTTTTGGAGGTAAACTCCCCTTATTTCAGGGAAATCTAGGTTGGTGAAATATTATAATTATCTGGTTGGTGATTTCAATTATTTGTTATTTTCACCCCAGAAATTGGGGAAGATGAACCCAATTTGACTTGCGTATATTTTTCTAATGGGTTGGTTCAACCACCAACTAGTTACAATTTGACCAGGAGATACATGCAAGTTACGTGGTGATAAGCTATCTCAAGGGATCCTCACAGTTTCCCCTCCTGGATCCCTCGGGATCTTTGGCGATCAGCAGGTCCCAAAGCTGTGAGTTGGTCGCAACCAGACATCACGTTTTATACGTTGGTCGCTTGGCAAGGAATCATTACCATGGTCAACTTATAACGACCTTTCCCGTCGGTTGGTCACCTTAAATGGTGGTGATTGTAAAGGAATCCTGCCCAAAATCCCCTTCAGGTTTAGGAATTAAAATAATTTGCCCAGATTACCCCAATGGTCAAAATGACATGGCTAACAAATCCCCCAAAGGTAGGTTGTACACAGGGCGAACATAAAAAACAATACAAGGGTAACTGTGTGGTTTCTACTCTTTTACCCTGGTGTAAATGGGACGTACTGTTTTTTTTTTGGGGGGGGAATCAAAGAAGCAGCAAATTGTTGCTTGTAGTTTTGATGGATTTCCCCCAAAAAATAGTGCCTCGTTTCGGGTTTTTGTGTCATATAATGACCCTTGTCTTGTGATCCAAAGATCTCTTCTTTTTGTCCATTCCTTGAAAAAACAGATTCCAAGGTTTAACCCGCCCCACTTTTTGTAGAAAGGGCTTGAAATCATAGCTAGTTTTTTGAATTCCAATGAAAATAACCTGGAAATATGGTGAGAATAAGGATTTTTCCGTGTACATATGTAGGATTTTATTTGTATCTCTTATTTTCCTTGGGGTATCTTAGGTGATCCCATCAACCTTCATGTCAACTAGCCATGGGATGCTGGGAGCAGGGAGGGGCCCAGGGGCCCCTGGGAATGGATACACATGTCTTGTTCATGTCCGTAGCCATTTTGGCTCAAGTGACCATGGAGCCTGAGACCGTCAGTTGCCTCGCACGTTTTGATTTGATCACCGGGGATTATAGTTTCACGCCAAACACACCAGCAGTAAAAGGCCAAGATCTGAAAAAATCCAAGTTCAGGATTTGAGCGAAAAATCGTAAATGCTGCCGCCAATAGAAGAACGAGTCGACCATGATCCGAGCATGGGCATCTATACCAAGGTTCCTCCGGCTCAAAGATGTCTTGCCCTGGTGTTGACCTCAAGACTTGGCGTGGAAGGCAACCCATTTTTTTAAGTCCTTAGTTGCTTTGCATGGGATGTTTCATTGAGGAGGCCAAGGTGGGCAGATTTGATGGAGGCCAGGGCCGAAGAGCAGTCCAACTCAAGCAACCGTCTGGCACTACTATCGACGCTGTTCATTGGTTTCTCACTGTCGACACTGTTGCAACACCTTTCTCTGTGTTTGTTGCCGCCAACAAGTCCTTTAGAGTCATTTCAGGCGATTTCAGGCAATTCTTGGCCTTGCGTTTCTTTTTCCAAAATCTACTGCACGCTCAGGCCAAGGCAAATCGTGCTGCACGAAATGTCCCGGGCGTCCATGCGATGTGGGAACCTCAATATTGCGCCTGGATTAACCGCATCTGCCCAAAAGAATCAGTCAAAATCCTTCGAGATAGTTAATTTGATCGATTTTACCTATTTCCCGAAAATAGTTTAGACAAAATCGACCAAAATAGACAAGTTAGATTCTGTCTATTATCTTCTTTTAAAACTATTTTTGAAATTTTGGGGGTATGTTTGGTCCCGATTCAGGTTGACGATGCGCATGGAGCGCCGCGGCTCAGACCGCGGCCCCTCTTATTACCTCGGTTGACAGTGACGCGCATTTACCGGCGACATACTATTTGTGCGTATTGCACGGTCCCCGCTTGTTATTGGGGATACAACTGGAACGCAATTTGTTGGACCAGAAACCCGAATGTGCCGATGACGTTGCGCTGGTTGGACCAAGTGAACCGTGCGGGACCACAGGATCAGGGAACCGATGAAGTTTCAGTTCCGAAGCTTCAGCCGACTCTTATTAAATATCCTTGCGCAATGCATCCTCCACCTCAGCTCCCACATGGCATGCGCCCAGTGGGAGTAGCAACGAGTCCTCGAAGCAAACGAAGAAAGGGGAAAGGAGCACAGGAACATTGAGCACGAGAAGAGGATTCAGGAGCTGCTAAAGACCTTCGCGGCTTCGTCGGCCACACTTTTGGTGTTGGCCCAACTTTGGCGTCTCAAATCGTGGGTGTCCGCGTTGGATCAGTGACGACCAACAGCCCAGAGATAACAGTAGTCGAACAACACAGAGATCGTTGAGGCGGCGATAAAACCCTATAGACCAGGTAAGACTAGTTGGTGGGTTTCAGGTAACTCTTGTGTGTCAGGTAAGTCGATGTTTTCAGACAATTTTTTTGAACTAATTAGTTGCTTTGTTTAACTTTAAGGTAAATTGTAAGTTTAAAAAAAGTTATTTTGTAAGGTAATTTGTCAGGTAACTTTTTCAGTACCAATTTTGGTACAGTTTTGCTGTTGGAATCAAGCCAGTTTTTTTTGGCATAGTTGTTGCTTTGGTAACAAAATGTGAGTGTCAAATTTTGAGAATTCCATTTTAAGAGTCACATGTTGAGTCAGCATTTTTCCAACACTTTGAAAATTTCACATACCTTGAGAATCTAACTGTTGGTAGAAAATATGACACTTTGAGAGACTTTGAGAGTTTTGCTCTTTGAGAGTGGCACGTTCTAAATTGTATTGGAGTGGTAGGGGCACTGTGTGAGGGAGTGGGGCACAAGAGGAGAGAGGGGCACTTTGAGAGAAGGGGGGCACTTTGAGGGAGGGACACTTTGAGAGACATGCAACTTGTTGTTTTTTTGAACTGGAACCATTGTTTTAGATTTGTGATGTTGTGATTGCTGTGTTTGGTTCAATCCTCAACCCAGAGAATTCTAATGAATGAAACTAAGATGACTTCAACTGAAAAAGGACAACAACAGACCAAAAAATGAATCATATTTGAAACCAACAAGACACAAAATGAACAACTTGAAGGTATCACAATCAAAAAAGTTGAAAGGAACAACATGAAGTGAATGAAGAATACAAACATGACATGAAAAAAACAGAAGCAGCATATGACATGAATCCAACAAAACAAACAAAACTAAAAAGGCCTATGTATGTTTCTAGTCATTCATTTTCTTATATGCTTTTCCTAGGATGGCACCTAGGCTTTATGTGAAGGGTTTCCCGTACGGGGTTGCCGTTCACAGGAAAACTTGGATGTTTCACGATTTTTCTGGAAGGCGCTTCTTTGCAAGCAAAGTTCTTATGGCATTTTTTGCTCTGGGCAAACAAGGTGTCTAGCGTCTACGTTGTGAAGCTTTGGTTGTCGCGAACCATGGGCAGCAAGAAGGAGAGGAGAAAGGAGTGGAAAAAATGTTGGAAGAGGTGGAAGAAGGCCGCTCAGGGGACGTGGTGCGGAAGGATCTCTACAAGGAGAAGAGCTCTGCATTCGTTAATTTCGCGATGACACCCAAGACTCTGCGATGCAGCAATTTTCGGCACAGCTGGATGGTGTGCGCAGTTTGATGGCTATAGGCTGAGCTGTCAAATTGCATTGCCTCCAAAGTGCGTGGACAAGAGTTGGCAGGTGTTTTCCACTTTTGTGGTTTGTTTTTGGCGGAGGGCACTTTGAGGGAGCGGACACCATGCGAGGGAGGGGCACTTTCAGTACAAGGTTCACGCACCCTGAGCGTGTGGGTGTAGCCCTGCCTTATTCTTCTTTGAGCCTGGTTCCCGCCGCTGGGATGAGGTGAGGCCAAGAGAAGTAGGGGAGACGCTAGTGGTAGGCGTCACTTCAGCCCGAACATCCAAAGACTAAGTGAGTTCGGCACATGCATGGGCCAGATTGAAGCGCTAACTACACTGGTTGCGTAGCCTCAACTGCACCGGGGTAAGAATGGGTGACGGAGTTGGTTACCGATCCTCTTCGGGTGGCTACGGCATTACCATATATTTTCCGGAACATTTCTCTTAAGGGACCCATCCCGCAAAGACCGGTTGGCGCTGACGAATTTTGTCAGACGTTGAAGGTCTTTGAATACAGCTTGAAAAGCATTCATAGACTGTTTGGTGATGATTACTTTCCTTAAGAGTGGACAGACAACCTGCTTATCGCATCTTGCTGTTCGAGGGGCTGTCACAATACTTGATCAAGTTGCAGCAGCAATGAAGAAAACCATGGTTGTTTGGTTGTACAGGGGGTGATACTACCCTTTGTATCTTTGTTGTAGGATTCAATATATCCCACTAAGATGAAAGAACCAATATAATATAATGGAATGGAACAAGGGTTCTTTTCGTGGCTCAAATGGTGATGGTGATGGATCACAGGGTGGAAAGAAACAAAGTCACCCGACGAAATTACACGGATGAAAAAAATGCATTATTTATTACGATTCAAGGAAAACAACTGTCCGTTTGTGGAAAAGAAATCAAAAGAAGAAATGTTTTTCCGAACACATGGCAGAGGGGCTATTTTGATAACGGCAGGGTAGCTATCTCTCTTTGGGAAGACATGTTTTTTGTCATGTATCTACATATTTTGATATATGTAAACAAAAACATCTAGCGGTAAATTCTGAGAAAATATTTAATAGTCTTGGGCGGGGGTACCATTAAAGTTATTTCAATTCTTATGATGATGGGAATATTTACCATATTTGCAGGTGCTTGAAATCCATTCCCAATCATGATACTCCAACGGGTGGAAATCTATGGGAATCTTGGATTCCAACGCACCAGTTAACCCATAGGCCCCGGATCCAGTTATAAGTGGCGTTTTGGGCAAACGATATAAATCCTATAAATGGCCGAAAACAAATGGGTTTCACTGGTGTCATTTCACCCTACTTATAGGGGTTAGTTCACCCCATTTAAAACTGGATCCAGGGACCACCTTGTATTTGTACAGATCAATTGGACCCTTCAAACGGATGTATTCGAAAATTCGGGTGACGCGATTTCTGAGAAACTGGATGTGTCACCTGACATTTTTTGAGCTCCGTTTTTTGAAATATCAGAAGGGATGAATAGGGATTGCACTACAGGAATCCCTACTGTTGGTGGAAGAAATCCTGCACCAGTTGAGGTTGGTAGTTTATCAAATTATTTACAAGGTTTTACACATCCCAGGTGGTGCAAGATTCCTTCCATCAACACTATCAACCTACCATATCCTACCTTGGATTTACAGGGGAATTATTTGTAGTGATCCAGTTCCACCTCCTGAGGTGCGGTATTTGCCCCCCAAACATACCCAAAACACCAAACCTCAGGAGGTATGACTGGATGTCTATGGATAGACAACATCTTGTTGAACATCTTCCGCCGCATCTTCATGGGCGTTCATATCAAGTTTCCAAATTCTAAGTTCTTTGGAGTTCTACCTGCAACTTGATGATTCAATCATTGAAAAATTCCCCGCAAAAGGTGATGACTGTTGGATGGCAGCGAGTTTGCACCTGAAAATCAATGGTTGGAAGATGAAATTTCCTTTTGGGATGGCCTATTTTCAGGGACTATGTTAGTTTCAAGGAGTGTATCCGGCTTCCGTCGGTTACCCAACCAGTCTCCAACAAATCCGCCAGCTGAAGGTGGGAAAGTTTCAACTCATTGACAAGCTGTGGCAGGAAATGGGCGGGAGGAGGTTCAGCTAGCCGGCTGATTTTTACCAAAATTTGGATGTCGCACAATTTTGCCACTGAGCTATGGTGGTTACTTTTTGTTGTTCTATAAGAGTAGTGTCGGACCCTGTTTGTTAGTGACAATCAAGGAAGTACCGGATGTGACAATAAAACTTAAGTCAATGGTTAATCAGTAGGTTTCTTGTTCACCCTATACATTTATAAGTGGATTGAAATAATTGAAGCATCGAGCGGTGAAGTCTAAACCAATGATCCTTCATTTTGTTGACATCCCCAAATTTAACATTGAATCCAATAGGATCAATGTGTGGTATACCGTTATACTTCAATTTGTTTCATACAATCAAGCTAAATGTAGGGTAAATATATGATAACATATACATATTATTCTATAGATTGATTCTACCAAGTTGATTTTTCTGCAAGTTGGTACCAAAAAAAATACCCAAACAAATCTCCTTCATAAACATGGGTTTGTTGGAGGTTTTTGTTGTTCCCAGGAGAGCCACCGCGTGGTTGCAGCAGCCCTACCATTTGCTGGTCAAACCGAGATGCGTCCAGTGTGTGTCGTTGCTGTCATTGGAGGGGGGGAGCAATATATGTTGAGGGTGAAGGTGGAGTTACGATTGGGAGTTAGGAGAGTTTTTGTTCATGTTTTTTTTCCAACATGGGTTGAAAGAAAGACATGTATAGACATGTAGAATGCATATAGGTGCCCATAGTAGATGTTAATGTTTTTTTTGGGGGGATGTCACCTGTGCTTGGGGGAATATTACGCCACTTGGTTTTGGGAGAAGGTCCAGACCACAAGCTGTCACAAACTGTCCATGGATCTTTGGAATTGAGCAAATTAGGTTGTAAAGCCATGTGCAAAACTTGTGTGACTCATGATCCACTGACAAGAGTTGTTTGACCAAACTTGCTACCAGTAGCTTATTGTATGATTACAAGGTTCCACCGAAGCCCTGGCATAGAGAGGGAAGTTGATGCTGTGCCACAAAATACCTGTCAGTTTTGTCTAATAATAACTGAAGGTGACGATGAAGTACTGTATAATCTATGATTCTCAGATTCCAGCACGCTCAACATCAACATGAGTCTTGAGTTTTAAACTGCGAATGGTTCAAGATTCTCAAGAAACAGCGAACAATGTTGCAGTGTCCATTTGATCGCACGTTCAAACCTTTTCAAGCAAAGTGGATGCCAACATCTTCTATTTTCAATCAACCAATACTGTAGATGATATAGATTGGGAGCATTTATCAAAATGAACCTCTTCCGCCTTTTCAACTCCCCTTTTGTTATAATTCATCCATCCTCAAAGCTCTGAAACCAACATCAAAAAATCCCAATCATTTCCCCCCAAAAAAAAACAAAACGAAACCACGGTTTTTGAATTGGAAAAAAACCGACCTTGTTTGGGTGGTGGTTTCAAATATTCTTTATTTTCATCCCTACCTGGGGAAATAGTCCAATTTGACGAATACTTTTCAAATGGGTTGGTTCAACCACCAACTAGTTGTTTTGGAGGCTTCAACTTCCAAAACGGAGGGACTTTCCCAGGTTCCAGGTCCGGAGCTTGGCGCAGCACCAAGGTGAAATCCTGGCGGAGCTTCCTTTCTTCGGAGCGTCGGAGGATGGTAGACGAGTTCCAGGTGAGGGCCCGTTTTTGGGGGTTGGTTGTTTGGGGGGTCAAATTTCAGATCCAGATTTTCACAATGGGTGGTTGGTGTTTTTTTTGGTGCAGATTTGGTGAAATGTAATTATAATTATCTGGTTGGTGGTTTCAAATGTTTTTTTTTAATGTTCAGCCCTTTTTTGGGTGGAAGATTCCCATTTTGAAATTTTGACGAGCATATTTTTCAAATGGGTTGAAGGAAACCACCAACCAGTCCAGATCCAGATGTTTTTTCCGGTTGTCAATTTGTTGGTTGGTTTTGGCCATGCTATGATTATGGCTCAGCTGCTACGGCTCAACATGAATGAACCACAAGGATTGAATCTGTTTGGGCAATATATGGGGTGAAATAACCACTATAAGTAGGGTGAGATAACTAACACCAGTGAAACCCATGTATTTAAGGCCATTTATACCCATTACTCCACTTATACCCTGAATCCAGGGCCCACCCTGTATACATACATATGTCAAAATACATAGGTATATGTCAAATATATTCATATACACCTTGGGTAATATTAAACATGTCTTCCCAAACAGAGATACGGTTGATGGCTGAAATCCTGCACCAGCAGTTTATCCCATTATTTACAAGGTTTTATAAATCCTAGGGGGGTGCAAGATTTCTTCCATCAACAGTAGTTCGTGTTTTTCAAGGTGATCCAGATGCCCCAGATGGGATCAACCTGCCTTGGTTTTAGCTCTGGGATCCAAGTTCCAGGGTTTTTTGACATATAAATGGCGGCTTGCCATTGTTGGTCCCTATAGGTCACTGGGAGCGCTATTTTAAGTAGGGCAGAGAAAGAACCATGTTGAAGAAGTTGGAGTAGATATTTCTAAGTTACATTTTGGAACATAACTTTCACTTGTATATCATTTTGCAATAACCAAAACATATTTGATGGAAACTCTACGGGAAGGAGTGAAGTATGAACGTGGAAGTATGCAACAAGCCCCAACATCCAAAATCCCAACGTGAACTCTTGGACATTCCCGTCATACATGTTCAATGCACCACCAAACCATGGGTGAACAGTTCGATCCTAGGTGGAGGTGGTGGTTTCAGATATCTTTTTATGTTTACCCCTATTTGGGGGAAGATTCCCATTTTGACTAATATGTTTCAACTGGGGTGAACCACCAACTAGTTTTGTTTGATTTTTAGAGATGATTTGGTGACAAATTTGAGTTGATTGAAGTGTTAATTCCCAGTTTATTAAGATTGTTTTTTCAGATTGGGTTTTCAGGCAATAAGTGAAGATAGTGAAGTAAAGCAGAGACGACCAAGGACACAGGTTCAATTGGACATAACTATTCAGATTGATTTATCACCAAAGTTGGGTAAAAGGACTCCTTTTTTGAGGCTTCTTGTTGAACAACAAACATCCAAGTCACTGGGATCATAAAACATCCCAAGGATTACCAGCTTCATATAAAAGATAACCACATGGATGTTTCCGAAAATATTTGGTACCCCCAAATCATCCATTTTGATAGGGGTTTCCATTATAAACCATCCATTTTGGGGTACCCCTATTTTTGGAAACACCCACATAGGAAAAACTGCAGAAACCTGCAGGTTTCTTTGCCAAAGAATTGGTCCAAGAGCCTTGGTTTGAAGTATAGGATGTTCCATGCAGGGAACGAGGCTGCTGTGTGCTGCTTCGTAGGGATTTCCTTTTACACAAAAAATTGCCATACCATATGGATCATGTACAGTAGATGCCTTTCAAATGGATGGCACTTATGTGACTTGTGTGTGTGAATTCTTTAGGCTTATCAGGGTTGCCTAGGCAAAAAACTCAGAGCACTTTTTTTGGCATTTCAGGTGACCGATGTTTCTCAGATGTTTCTCAAAGGGTTGTATCTAGATTTGTTATGAAGAAAAAATTGCTGGCTTTGTTGCAAGGTGTTTTTTTTACCAGCTGGTTATTGTGCTTGCCCCGATTCTTGGTGATTTTAGGCTGATTTTGCATAGGTTTTCAGGATCACTCTAGAAAAGCTATGGTGAGTACGTAGTTGCAAATAGAAAAAGGCCAGCCATGATTATCAACTTGACAGTCGTTTAGAAACTTTCCCCAAATAGGACACAGGTAGCATAGAGGTCAAGATTCAAGAAAGCATGTTGTTGAAACCACTACCTGGCCATAACATGCCATCGGCATTTGCTTTTTGCATGTCCCAACGGAAAATGGTACACACCAGAATTCATCCATTGAAAAGCAGAGAAATCAGATAAACATACCAGCATCTTCCAAAGGGTGCTGTTTGAAACCTAAAGGATGATGTATAGGCACCCCTTATCATCCATTCAGCACCCCTTGAAAGATCCAGGTGGATAAACTGCTTTAGGAGTAAAGTGGCAGACCCCTCATAGTTCTCCCTGGACTTTTTTTTGCAAAACTTCCTTCATCGCTGAGGATCTGATGGACACTCCCGTTTTCCCCGGTGGCCGTCGGTGTGTAGCTCGGCAAGCAGACGTTTCGTGTCCGTTGAACGAAGGCGTGAAGATATGTTGAACAAAATGCCCCTGAATGTAGGCCGGACCCCAAAAGGAAAAGATATGAACAAATGTATTCCAAGATGTATTCCATACTAACCATCCATTTTCAGGGGGTAAACTTGCTGTTTGTGTCACGGCTATGTTTATTGATGTTTGATTTTACCTTCCTGGGAACTAACATATCACTTTATCAGCCGGCACTTTGAATTGATGCGTTCCTGCTTCTGTTTGGTGGGATGTGTGATCATTCCCTGAGAGTTAATATTGAAAAAATAACATCAAGGTAATTCACAATCTGTTTTTTAATCATCAACAACAGATGAGATGATAGGCAATGGGGTAGGTACATTATACTGTACCCCAACAAGTCATTGTGAAACAGTGCCCTTCATAATTTTCCGCAATCTTGGAAGCTTATGTGGGCATGAGTTGTGATGAGCAAATGATCGCAACAAAAAATAATGACTACAACGTAGGCCCCTACCAGTGATAAATGGGGTTACAACCCCTATAAGTAGGGTGAAATACCACCACTTGAAACTCACGTTTTTTCGGCCAACGAGTTTTTTTTTCCATGAGGACAACCAACCCCTCCCAAACAGTTCCTTCCAACTAACTCCAATGGGGGCTTCGAGGTCAAGGATCGTTATAGCTACTGTCCAGCTGGACCTGGTGCATTGGATCCATGGCGGTCCGTTTTGTTTTTTTGTTGGTTCATGGAATTTCTTTCGTGGTCTCTGTCATGACTTAAAAGACAAGGGACATGTTTTTGTTGTTTTAGGTTTTTCAACTTAACACATTTTTTTGTTAAAAAGGGGAAGATTCTTCAGACGGTAAATCATCATGAAATCACCGTTTTTTGGTGGAATATGTTTCTGATTTTTGTCCAACAAGCAAATCCAAGCAAAAAATAGGCAGCCGAGGATGTGATTTTTGTTGGTTTTGAATGGTTTTGACACATCATTTTTGTGGCAGGTAGTAGTAGAGCAGACTGGTGCTGGATTTTGTTGTACTTAAGAAAGTATTAGTATATAGTGACCTGCAACTAGCAGATTGAATATGATTTGGTGATTCAGATAATGCTGGAAATGCTATTGATTCAGTTCTTCATTTGTTCTGAATCTATAGTCGCAAGGATCCGTGCTCGTGTACCAATTGTATGATCATGGGGATGTTCATTGCAAAATGAGGCCCTAAGGCAGGCAATGTATTCATCCACAACATCTACCAGTTTTTTCTTGGTGTGTTTGCCAGGTATGTAGTGCCTTCTTGGCAGGGTATATACGCTGCGTACACTACTTTGCCGGAATCATCCCTTAACCAAAGGGGATTATCATCTCCGTGCTGATGGTTTTAGATATCGCTTTTCGGATGCGCCCCCATTAATTTCACAAACCCCGGAAGCAGCTAGAAGCTCTACTGCAGATACTACATACCGTTCCACCGAGCAAAAGTTGCGAAACTAAACCTTGTTGTTTGTTGTCTTGCTTTTTTCCCACCACTTCCTTCGGGGCAGTAGACCTTATTTTCAATCCTCTTAAGCAATTGATTCAGTTGGACACCAATGGGCGTTCGTTCTTCGCTCCTTAGTTCCCTAGGGTTGTTTTCCCCTTGATTCAAACCTCAAATAACATGTACAGATCCTGTTTGGTTGGCTGATTTTTATGACAGGTGTGATTTTGTGCGATGAATTAGCCACCAGCCAACGACTTCCTGATGCCAGTTGTAACAGATTTAGAAGGTGTCATGACTTCAAGCAAACACCATCCTTAGAGTTGTCCATCCTTAGAGTTTTCCATCCTTAGAGTTTTTTTCCGAGTATTCCTGAGCGATGGTTGATGGTTTTTTGGGGTCTCCAGGAGTATGACTTCCCTAAGACATTTAAGTTGCCCACCCATGATGTAGTAAGTTGCAGAGAAATCATATGAAATGATGTGACGCGGTGATGAACTACTTGGTGTCCCATGAAAACCTTACTAACTAATTCCAACGAAACGAGAGGTTTACCCTCCAGGAAACGATCACTAACATCCCATTTCAAACAGGAAAGTCATTTTCTCAAACATACCCAAACAGTGGGGACATGTTAATTCCCACAAGGTGGGCCTCTACGATCGTTATAAATGGAGCAAAAAAAGCCGTAGAAATGGCCGTTTTTATAAATGGGTACCCGGGGTCATAATAACCCCTATGAGTGGAGTTATGGGCCCCTACCTTTAACTGCTAGGGGCCCACCTGACAGGAGGGCTACTACTGTTGATGGAAGAAATCCGGAAATCACCAGTTGAGGTTGGTAGTTGAAATCCCATTATTTACTACGGGTTTTATGCATCCCAGGTGGTTGTTTGGGATTTCTTCCATCAGCAGTACCAAAATTAGTCTTCAAGGAAGGCTTACGTCTTGTTTATGGCATGCGCTCCCCCATCCAGAAGCGAGCGTCTTGGTAGCGCGAGCAAGGGCTTGTTTTGTTTCGGGTAAAGGGAATGTGAATATTGGAAGCTAATGATTTTTAATTTTCAAAAGTTTTTCCAGGTGGAAAGAAAGAAAGCTGATCTAAGAATCTAAGGATATTCATCAGAAAGTTGGAGGCTCATATCATGAAACAACAATTTGTATATTGTGAAAGTGGAGTCATGGCAACACATACTAAACAAAATAGTGAATGAAAAAGATCTCTCATTAGAATTCAGTTTGTTCAACTCATATCACTGATTAGCCACCCCACGTTGAAGCTACGGTGGTTGTCTTGGTCCCTTGTTAGGAAGGTGCTTGGGAAGATCATGTTTCTTTTTTGTTCCGCCAGGTCTTTTGGTAGGGCTTCATTCTTGCTGAAGCGTACTATATCGCCCAAGCTTTAAACAATGGGGTGGGAGAGCAATGCTTTCCTTCTCTTGTCCAAAAGCAAAAGGATGCAAATATTTGGACAATGTTTTATTTGTGGAGTGTATGTTCGATCGGATATATACACATGTCGATATTACTATGTATTATTTGTAGTATCATATTTCTACGTATATTCATACATCTAATAATATCTGTATAATGTATATATATAACTTATATTTGTATATGTATCACATATATATATAACATACATACATAATTACATCATATATATATATAACATATATATATATATATACAACATATATATTTATATTTATTCAACATATACATTATTTAGCATACACATATAACATATATATATATACACATATTACATTCACTACAACGTACTTGTGGATTTATCATCTTCACCCGGCGGGGATTTCCCAAATTTCCAACAAATTTGCAGGATGCGGTTCCTTTGATGCAAGCGCTTCTGGCTGAGAAGGAGCGCTGGAAATTTTCCAAGAACGGTGATTTGGACGCTTGGAGTTTTTTTTAAAATTTTGCCACGCGAGGCCAAGGCCCCATCGGTTGGTATTGGGTGAAGTTATGAGATAATCAGTGATTTAAGGTCAAAACAGTTCAGATGGTAATTTGATCTAAGGGATTCCCAACATACCCCTGGAGCATACCCCTGGAGCATACCCCAGGGGGGTTGGAGTATGTTCCCTGGGTATGTTGGACATTTCTTAGATTTGAAGTAGGGGAAATATCATAAGTTTAGGTCTTTTTTCCACACTACCTTGCTGGTGTCAATGTTCCCCCAAGATATTGTGATGAGTTTGGAAGAGTCTTTCCAGCTGACCTCGGTGGGAAGGATTCGTCGTGTGACGTCATATGTAAACCATACCGTTGATGGGAGACACTTTGCATCAGTTGATAGCTAGTCTAAACCACTATCAACAGGGTCTTGTAGATGCCAGGTTGTCCATCAACCGAACACTTTGTCAGGGATCTTTCCATGCAGTTTGTTTAGAGGGAACACCAAAACTAGCATAGTCCCTAAAACTAGCACATAAATTTGGGTCGCTACAACCATAGTCTTGGACCCAGATGAAATTTTAATATTGCATTCATGTGAGCTCGAGAGTGCTAGCCGATTAAAAATAGGATCAGCAAGAATTACTAACACGTGAAGAATGAATTGCTCATATCACCATCCACTTGTTTCCATCATGTTCAAATAGATTCATCCTCACATTTCATATGAATACACCAATCGCACACCGAAAAAAACCAACCAACCCAACTGACAACTCAGGATTTACATGACATTCAATTTATGCTTTGTGAGCTGCAAAAGTTTTTACATCGTGGCCTTAGCATGCGGGACTATGCTGGGCCAGCTTGTGACATGGCTTTCAACGGATCGTTGAGCTGGAGCCCAGCTCCATGGGTTTGATTTGGTTTGGATCACAGCTGCTGAGGAGATGACCCAAACTTGACAGACGATAGATATGGGTGTTTCCAAAAATAGTGGTACCCCAAAATGGATGGTTTACAATGGAAATCCCTATTTAAAATGGATGATTTGGGGTACCCCTATTTTTGGAAACATCCATATATACTGGTTGGTGGTTTCAAATTATGTTTTTTAATGTTCACCCCGAAACCTTGGGGAAGATGAACCCATTTTGACGAGCATAATATTTTTCAAACGGGTTGGTTGAAACCACCAATCAGTTATATGTCTCAACTTGATGCAGAACAAAAAACAATATCACCTTGTGAATTTGTAGAATAGATGATTCAGCTTGGTGCTTGGAAACATGTTCCTGAATGGCTATGTTTTTGGCACCATATTTCCAAATAACAAAAAGTCAATTTATTGCTGTACTTCACAGTAAATCAAGAGCCAGAGGTGGGGTGGGGGGGAAACTTCACGCACTGGATGATGAGTACAGAAAAGTTCTTGGACATACATGGGCATACCCTATTTCTTCAGAACCTTAGAGAAGCCAAAAAGATATATTAGATAGCACCTTTTCAATATCATCTACTGAAAGTGCTTGACAAAAACCCATAGACCAAAGATGACCTGAGTATATAATAGTGCATAATTATACATATTTGATATATATAAAATAGAAACTAACTTTGGCAGAAACTCCTACTTTTCCAAAGCCTCCAGACTACAAAGTACCAATTCTTCACTGAAAAACATGCATGAGTTGGGTGTTGTACAGCAATGGTGGGAAAACGCGGGGGGCCAAACGTACACGCCACAAGTTGCCACAAGCACAGCGTCCAGGTGTCATTGGTTTACCATTGAATCGGGACTTCATCCGACACCGTCTCGCTGCTTGGTTCGACGTATTTTTCCTATCGAAAAAAACTCCTTGGTTTTTTGTTGACCTTGCCCACAAAACAAAAACACTGGCATAAATACACTTCTTTTTGTTGGGAAATACTTAAGGGAATGACACTGCCATTTTTGTTTGATCGATGGTATCTTTTCAGACCGTTTGGACAAGTGACAATCCTTTTAAAGCCTGCAGGGCTTTTTTGAGTGGGTGGTGCTGTAGCTGGTTTGGTTCTTTTCGGCAAATATGTCATACAAGGTTCCTGATGTGACTTTTTTCGGTTGATGTCACTTTTCCCTTTTGGCGCCGTAGCATTGTTAACCCTGGCGCTCGTAACAAAAGTGAGTCATCATGTGTACGTTTTGTTTGCCTTTTTTTTGGTTTATGTTGTCGTATGTTGTCGTATTAGTTCTTACACATGCGATAGCACAAATTACGTCCTCATACATTTGCACATTGTCTACACAGATTTTTTTTTTTGAAAGGCATCACCTATCAACCAAAACATGCTATTACACTGTCTACACGGATTTTTTGAGAGGTATCACCTTCAAACATGGCGGATGTCCCAGAAAACACAGCAGATGTGTGGAGTCTTCATAGGCCTAGCAGTTTTTGAGTCGAAATCCAGCTGCTGCACAGAAACCACATGCATACCCTGGAAGTCAAAGACTATGAAAATTCCTTTGAAGAAAATCATAGTCCCTGGTGATTTATTTTTTGTTATTGGTATTTTCCATCAAAAATTTGAATAGGACCTTACCAACGGACCTTACCTTCGTAAGTTGCGATCGAGCTATTATTAGATTTCTTGGGGGTCCTGTTGGAGATTTCTTGGATATATCTGCCAGGGGTATATACATATACATATACACTCCTGAAACCACCTGAAAATGGATGGTTGGAAGACGATCCTTTCCTTTTGGGATAGTCTATTTTCAGGTGCGAACTGTTAGTTTCAGGGAGGATATATATTATGTATATATCGAACCTGTCAATGAGACCCTTTGGATTTTCTCCAGGAAGATGCCATTGCCTTGGATCTCATCGGGACAAAAACGGATGAATGCACGTGCCTTGGCCTGGAACAATAAACAAAAAAACATGAGGAGATGGGGAACTGGGAGCCCTAGTTGGAGGATCATCCCTACTTAGGTGACTTCCTAACCATGGTTGCTAAGTACTTACTACATGAGATGATCCCCCAAGTACACCCCTGAAGTTCAACATAGAACCTAAAAATTGCCCATGGTATCCCTTTGCCACCATTTTTCAGGGGCGAGCTGTTAGTTCCGTATTCTCTGTATACTCCAGGATCGTTATATATGTGGATTTATACTTAGAAATTGGTGTGTATATATATTTATATATACATATATTTGTATGTGTTTAATATAAAGAAATATTATGATTATGTTTGTTGCGCTTGCTCTCAGGGTAAAAAGTCCTTTGAAATTTGTTGATGCCATGATGACACAACATGACCACTAACGTCAATGCGTGACCTCTTTGAACTTTGAGTTGGAAAGACTATATCTACTACCCCTGAAGCTAACAGACATGGAACCTGAAAATCATCAGTCTGGAAACTGATAGCATCATTTTTGAAACCTTCATTTTTTTTGGTTCCAGGTCAGTTTTTTGAGGTTTAAGTGTTTATGTATTCTATTTGATTACTTCTTTTATTGGATATAGATTGATATTGATGACAAGCTCAGGGACTTGGATACGAGAGATGAAGGAAGTTGCTAGGTGATTGTTGTTTTTTTTCTTCCCCAGTTACCCATTTATAAGTTTATTTATAAGGCCATTTATATGGGCCAGATAAACTCCACTTATAGCGAGGGATACATTTGGGATGCTCGGGAGCAACCCTTGATTCTATTCGCCCCCGATATTTTTTTTGGCCAGTTTGGGATCCTGGAATAAAGCTTTCACAAAAGGTACTGGTATGGAAGCACTCCAAAGTATGCACCCCGGCAAACTAACATGACAATGAAAGAAACAACAATTTGAAGATGTATCTCCTATTAACACATGGTGATTTTTCCAGTGCCATGTTAGTTTTCGAGGGTGTACATATTGGTGCTTCCTCTTATATGATAGGTGTTTTGACCACCATATGTCATATGTAGAGTTTTAAGTACCCAGAAAAGGGTTTGGTAAGGCTTCTGTCACACTAAGCCAGTTATCCTAGTAATGAATGACTTGGAACTTGGAACCCCATATTGACTATTGTTCTTGGGCTACCACCAACACAACTACCGCCACCAACCCAGGAAAATTGCTTTCCAGCTGGCGGAATGGTTGGGTTTTCGATTGTCTTTGCCTCGAGATGATTGCATTCGCAGTACCTTGGAGTTTGGAAAATGATGGACATTGAATTGCAGATATTTTTTTGGACTTCAATAATTCCCCCCCACTATTTGTTGTTCATATGGCTTTTGAAAGTTTTGCTTGTTCTTGGACATTCAAAAAATGGTAGCGCCAATAACACGAGAGTGATTGGATTTTTGTCCGTTTTGCGTGTTTTTCTTGTTTTTTTGCCAGTTCTTGCTTTGACGTTTCGAAAAAACAAGTGTTTCTTAACCAACCTTTGCTTAGAAGCATCATCTATTTGCTCTGGATAGGAGCCACCCCAGCTGTGAAAGGTGATTATCACTGGCATCAGAGAAGGGCCGCAAGGGGTGTACAATCACCTCCTAATTTATAGGTTCCATGGTTCAACCATTCTCAGTTTCGGGTCTCGCCAGGATCCCTAGTCCATTCCATTCCCATCAGCCCTGAGGATCATCCCACCTAGTTGTAAGTAGTTATGAATCATGCTTAAGTCCCCTAGGGATCGGGTTGTGGGACCCCCTTCCAAATGGCCGAAATTTATGGCTTAGAAATGGTGATCGGTATCCACTTACATCCACTGGGATCAAACATCCTCCAGTCGTGGTTGCTATGTGCCAAGGTGGTGATTATGTGATCTTGAGGAAGGTCAAGGAACCTATATGTACCCTGCTTTTGCATGAGGAAGGTTTGCTTGGGATTAGAAACTTCAATGTTTGAAGAAGTCCAAGAAGTTTGAAGATGCACAGAGTTTAGAAGGATATTGAATGATTCTGAATGATCCCACGCTAATATTAGGTAGATTCACCATGTTGTTGTTAGTTGGTTGATGTGGATGTTTCCGAAAATAGGGGTACTCCCAAATCATCGGGATTTCCATTATAAACCATCCATTTTGGGGTACCTCTATTTTTTGGAAACCCCCATGTGTTGATACTTTTTCAAGGGGCTTTGAATTCACTGAAACGTCATCAATTAGAGATCGATCCCTGATTCTTATAGGCAACGGTTGTGATCAAGGATGGGGCCGTTTCGCGAAGGTTGACTTGACTAGAGAACCGCTTTCCCGAACCTTTAAGAAGGTAGATAAAAAGGATGATTCATCCTCCCAAAACGAGTTTTACACCCCAGAAATTTAACATAGACCCTAAAAATAGGCAATCCCAAAAGGAAACTCATCTTCCAACCATCATTTTTCAGGGGCTAAAATGTTAAATTTGGGGGGGTGTATTTCATGTTTATTTCATGGGAACTTGGAGAACTACAGTTGAAATCGTGAAAAAATCCTGTGAGATTCCGTTTTTTAAAAATCCCATTTTTTTGCGAGATTTTAGATCAGAATCACCTTTAATAATCTGCAGCTTAAGCTCAGGTATGTTAGAGCTCCAAGATGATGGTGTGTTGGGTCCTGCAAAGGAACATCCCACAGCCTTCCGGGTGGAATTACCGCAGTATTCCCAACAACTGCGTCTCTTGGATGGGGGGGTTTTCAGGTAGGGTGAAGGGATGGATGTGAAGGGGGAGAAATTCAAGTTGGTTTCCTAGAGAATTGGAGTGGAAATAAAGTTCTGGGTTGTGGCAACTCACATATTTTTGTTTATGTTCACCCCGAGAATTGGGGAAATGATCCAATTTTGACGAGCATATTTTTCAAAGGGGTTGAAACCACCAACCAGAGTTTATAGAGTTGGAAGCTAGGAAAATGACAGCTTTTTGTTTTTGACATTTGACTCCCGCACAGCAGGTTTCTGAGGTGGTACTTGTGCGTATCTTTTTAGAGAGTTTTTGTTCATCCCAACTCTAGGTCATTTGAGCGATTCTGACATTCATATGTGCATCTGTATATGCGTAGAACATATGCATAATATGATCATATACTGTACACATCAATGTGAAACACCATGTATAATATTTTACAATATGTATACACCTTTATACATGATACACATCAACAAGTATTACCATCGTTTCGGCTTTGGTTGTTTCTCCAAGCATTTTCTTCAGTTTTCAAACGCTGAACGAAACATTTCGCCGAGTCATCCACAGGTTCCAATGATCATGCCTTCCTTCGTGCGCCGAATGGTGCCCATTTGGGGCCCGTGTCCCAAGCTGCACGGCAACCACGCAGCGGCAGCGCTGAAAGCCACGCCGAATGGTTCAGTGCCCAAGTGGAGTCTCAACGCTTCGCAGAGGCACGAGAACTTGTGGCCACTTGGCAACCGCAACAAATACAGGGGGGAACATCGGCAAAACAGACTGATGAATTTGGGAAAGCATTGAGATTTTATACACATACAAATCTTACTCATCCTGAAATTGATTCTTGACAATCATTTTTTGCTTGGATGTTTTTTTGGACATATGTTTTTTTGTTGATGGGTTTGAGTTTGAGGTGTTCCTTTAAAAACAGATTAAGTTATTAGGTGTTCCTTTTGCAACTGAACGGGCCAATCTCAGGGTTTTTTTTTAAAAACATATTGACCGCGCCAAGGTTCGGAAGGTGGGCGATCCAGGAGTCAGGGGGGAGTTTTTGTGGTGAAAATGCCCCGGTTTTCCCATAGGATGCGCAATGGGTTGTAGATTTTACCTGCTTGAAAACCAACATTGCTAGATGGAAAATCATCATTTTGATAGGGGATATATACATTTTCAAAATGGTTTGGTTTTTTCCTGGATGTACCTATTTACCAGACCATACATATCAACTAAGTCATGGTGTTATTGATTGTACCTTGATCCTTATCTAAGTTGTGGTTTCAAGCATTCGTTTTAAACCATACTTGCAAAACTGATCCAAATTTACTACATGTTTTAACTGGGTCGAAACCACCAACTAGATGATATGTATATATTTACATATCGTCCTTATTAGACTAAGAGGTCAATAGACTAAGGTTTTTAGTCCTGTAGTACCCCACCAATGGCTGGCTGGAAAATGGACCCAAACTTGAAGATGTATTCCCTATCCCATACCACCCATGTCAATGTATGTTATATTTACCTACATTTGGTTGATGTTTATGATAAATGTAGGTAAATATACCATACATTGATATTGATGCTATGGGTTATTGAACATGGGCATTTTTTCCATTGCCATGTTGTTTGAACCCTTTCAAGTGAAGGCCTAGCAGCCGATCCCAAACCGCCATCTTGGCCGTAGAAAGTTAGTTTGGTTTCAAGGAAGACACTGGGCAATCATTAACTCGGGTGCTGTTTAACAGCTCAACTGACATCCTTCAAGTAGTTTCAGAAACTACTCAAAAGGGGGACATGTCACCCTCTGCAAATATCTATCTTGATATAAGTCACAAAGAACAAAACAGTTACTTCAGGCCGTCTGTGAAGAAACAATGGATGTGAGACTGGCCCAGCATCCTGTTGCTGGTTCAGAAATCCCAAACAACGACCTGGAATGTATAAAGATTCTGTAAATAATGGGAATTCAACTACCAACCTCAACTGGTGATTTTCGGATTTCTGAAACCATCAACAGTCCAACCCCAGCCCCCAACAGACACGTCGTGGATTTGATGGAGCTCCACGACAGGAGGAACTCAAGGTGAACCTCTTCGTTTGGGAGACTCTGTGCTCTTGTGCCTTGGGCTGCTGTTAAAATGTCCAGTGGAAATTCCAGGAATATTGTTATCAGTTTTTCATTTATTTTTGAAAACCATCATACACAAATCATCAGAAATCCTACAAAAATGATAAACAAAAAGTGATGATTTGTGTGTGTTTGTGTATATATTTGCCATGTTTGTTTGCTTTTTAGTCGCGGTGGTTAGTTTCACATCTATCTACTTTGGGGTCACTTCTTGGAACTTTTTCTCTCAGGTATTCAGAGGCTCAGACCAAAGACGAGACGAGTAGAAGAAAAGCTCTGCAGGTCCACGTGGGGCTGGAAAGGTCGGCCGGTCGGAGTCAACGGAGTCAACTTCGGAACAGCCGGGAACAGCAGCATCACATGATGTGATACCAAGTTGATGGTTCAGTAATGTTCAGTAATCCCAAAGCCAACCACCGTTTGGATGGTGCAAAACACCTTGTAAAGAATGTTTTTTTTTAATCTACCAACCTCAAAAAGGTGAATTTCGGGATTTACCATCAACAGTGCAAAACCCCCAGGAACCTCAACTGGATGGGAAATTTGCCTTGTGATCTCCTGACCCCCCTTGAAGGGTGCCTAGCCTAAAACAGGTACGTATGGAACCGGAGATGTTGGTCAATGAGTTGGAACATGAGTTGAAAGAAGTGGTGACTTGTTGTCCAAAAAAACCCACGAAACGGTCGAAACAACGTGTCGGTGGAGGAATTTTTTCGGGTGAAAGTCGATTAGTAAAGATGGGATTGGATGGATTTGGACTGGATGAATGTGGTGAAAGTTGATTTAATTATGGAGCTTATCGAGTCGATGAGGTTTTTAGTTTCTGCATGATAAGCATGTTGTTGTTGTGGTTGTGGTGGTAGTAGTAGTAGTAGTAGTAGTAGTAGTAGTAGTAGTTGTTGTTGTTGTTGTTGTTGTTGTTGTCGTTGTTGTTGTTGTCTTGCCTCCTTCGGATTCACAACAAAAGGTCAATCTGGTCCTGTCCAGCGACTTTTTGACCGTCACTCGGTCCGTGTCAAGGAAAACAACGGAGAAAAACTACGAGGAACATGACGTGTTGTCTTACCTGCTGAACAGTTGGAGCTTTAAAATCTATTCGGGGATGGAAATTCCTACTGACTATGGAACTGGTATGTAGATTCCCAGTTGAAGTTGGTGTTCTTTCGGTGTGAACTCATTGGGGTTCAAGTTGTTTTGCACTTTCTCATTGATTCATCGGGACCCCGGGAGACTGTTGGAAAACCTCATTGCTGAAGCCCTTCAACGATTTAGTGCTTGGAGTTTTTTTCAGATGCTGCATTACGAAGTTTGGGGACCTGCAAAGTTATGAGTTTTTGTCATCCACTAGGGAGCCTATAGTGACAACAATCTCAACGTCCTTCACTGATTGGACTGGAACATACCCTCCCCAAGTTTAACATGGAACCTAATCATGATGGTGTCCAAAAGGAATCTCCTTTTCCAGGGTGCCATTTTCAGGTTCCATGTTGAACTCTGGGAGGGTAACCTTTTTTTCATTGCATCTTTGATATCTTTGCCTTCCCAAAACTGCCAGTACCAGTTACTAGTAACAGCAATGCCCCATAGTATTTTCAGCAAAACATGTGATGGCTTTCGGGGGTTAGCAGCTTTTTAACATCTGCTTAATAATGTGGATCATTTCTTATGTTGCACTGCGGTTGTGTTTGGAACAGTGTCAAGTTGATCTTTTGAGTACCTGTTCACATAGTGAAACGGCTTTGTTTGCTTGGGGTATTTGTAGTCCCAGTTTTTTTAAGTTTGCTTTGCAGTTATCTGAGTGTCAACCATACGTCTTGGAAACTCCCGATCTGTGAAATCGTAGAGTCCCGCTGGAGAAGGTGTTCAAGCACATTTCACCCAAAAAATATCAGGGAGATATATGCCAAAACAGAGATTGTAAGATATTGAATTTTGTAATGGAATTCCCAAGTCAAAACTAGTTTCACACGGAGTATAATTACTAAACCGCTGTATTTCCTCTGTTTTTTTGGTAACCTGTTTTGTGTTGTTGGACATGTTTCTAACATTTTCTAACCTTTGAATGAGATTTCTGAAATGTCAAAAATCAGTAAGAGCAGACGAAGGCCGGTGCTGAGAAGTTTCCTGACATGTCTTTGGTGATTTTGTTTCTCTTGCGTTTGAAAAGTGATGCCGTGGTATTGGGTATGACTAATTGAGTTTATATCAGTCACTGAATCTAACATACCTGAAATTGGGCACATGCATTTTGAAAAGTGTTTGGTTCGAAAAGAGACAGTTTTGTATCTTTTGTGTCTGTGTTTTTTTTCCTAGGAGGTGCGAGCTGTTGGTTTCAGGGTATGGTATGTATATAAAACATTCCCCCATAGGATCCATGTTTGGTATATTTACCTACATTTACCATGACAAATCAACTGAGTGTAGGTAAATAATGCCAGTCCCATGAATCCAGTGGTCTCATATTCATTTCAACCAATGTTTTCACACCCTGCAACAAACAGCTCGCCCCTGAAAATAGGCCGAAACCCCAAAGGATAGGATCATCTTCCATGCATCAATCTTTAGGGGCCCGCTGTTGATGGAAGAAATCATGCACCACCTGGGATGTATAAGACCGCGTAAATAATGGGATAGACATGGATAAACAACCTATCAAATCCTATCAACTGGTGCAGGATTTCTTCCATCAACAGTTTGTTACTTTCAGGGAGGGTAGACGAATCCCTCGCAATTTTGTGGCTCATCCACCAAATGTCTCAGGATGAACTTGGTAATCTCCGCGTGAAGAATCCTGCCAAAGTTCCTTGGATGACTCGTTGCAGTTGATTCATGTCCCACCCAAAAACAAGTCTACTGAACCAGGATCACCATGACTGGAACTACCCAATTGCACATCTCAACTTCACAAAAGAAAAAACACCTTTCAGATGTGTTCTCCCGAAACAAAAAATAGTTCGTCTTGCCTGATGAAGCTTATCATTGTGTCTTGATATATATATATATATATTATATATATATATATAAATCCCCATTAAATCCCCCAAAGATACTTGGAGGGATGATCCCATTTAGTAGGTGGTTAATACCCATGGTTAGTAAGCTCCCTTATATATGGCTTGTAACCGTAACCCCCTTAAAGATAGCTGTGATGATCCCCCAAAAGATAGCTGTGCCTTATTTCCCCTGGGAATCCAACCATGGCATCCTGGCGGCCTTAGCCACTCAGGTGCGGGCACGTTGCATTGGTTCCAAACTGCCACCGAGAGATTTAAAGATTGACCGGCAAGCAGAGGCGGTATCTTGGTTGGTTTTTGGATGAGTGTTGATTGTTGTTGTTGTTGTTGTTGTTGTTGTTGTTGTTGTTGTTGTTGTTGTTGTTGTTGTTGTTGTTGTTGTTTGTGGATTGTTGATTGTTTGGGTGTTTTTTTGATGTCTAGATTTTGTCCAAGTTGTTAAGATGTGGATCATAGGTTGGATGAACCCAAATTTGGTTGGTTGTTGTTTAGGTGTGACTTTGGTGTCCAAAAAGACTAATCCAACAAAAATACCAAACTACTGAGGGGAGGAGGGTGTTTTGATTTAGGTATCAGGTATGTTTATACTCTAGGGTGGATTCTTGGGGATATTTGAAAAGAGGTGTGCAGATTTTTTCATAGCAGACGACATGTCCTGCTTTCAAGGCACCTAATATGGCACCCAAACTTTCAATTCTTGATACATCCGTGACGTACATACATCTGGGATCATTTGGGCAAACACCCACACCAAGAAGATCTATTCAGAGGCCCCTAGTACCTCTCGTAGGTCCTATAAAATGTTGGGTCTTTCCATGATCATTATAGCACCCTCAGCCAGGGTTATTGCAGATGATGGTTTAGTAAGGGAATTTTTTCAACATGCCCAATAAATTTAGATTTCGGTATTATAATGTGCCCACAATGCTGCAACGGTGCTATGTTACTTCAAATTTTAAAGGATTTTTGTTGCGCTGGAATCCGCCGGCTGTTGGGAGACCGCTGAAAGTTTCGAACTTTTGTATCCAAGGAAGGAGATTTTGAGAATAGTTGACATGGATCAAATCGAAAGCATAACAATACTTTTGATGGAAGAAATCCTGCACCAGTTGATAGGATTTGATATGTAGTTTATCCCATTATTTACAAGGTTTTTTACATCCCGGGTGGTGCAGGAGTTCTTCCATCAACAGTATGAATACATGGAGAGAGAGAGCTGCAGGTACGTGGCTTGTTATTACTGCTTGACTTTCTTCACTGGATATTTGCCAACAAAAACCTAGAAGTAATATGAATTCATGGGATTTCTTGCTATATTTTTGCCATATCAACTGGAAGATTTTCTTGTAAGGATTGGACCATGGCCAGCTTCGAGCTGACGGGAGATTGGGAAACTGTGTCCTAGCGAAAATTGAAAAATGACCCCCACGACAATGACTTTTGAGTCTTTTTTTATTGGGGTTGGGGATTTTTGGCGGTGGGGTTGAGGAGGTTTTGTTGAAATATTGATGTTGATGGCCAAAGGTTAAGAAACATGTATTTTGAAGATTTTGAAGGCAATATTTCATCTAGATCTTGAAATGCTAGCACGGGTTTGACCATGGATTCTGACAAGTATTGTTTGTCTATGTATGTATGTCATATACAAGTAAATATGTATGGACGCAATTGAGTCATGTGATACATGTAGATGTAGTCACTGTACAGTTGATTTGTTTTTCCGAATCTGATGTTCCGTTCGTACACATGTTTGCAGTGTTTTACGCATACCTACCAGTTGACATACAAACTTTGCCAAGTACACATGGCCTAGACTACATTCGCATCTGTAATGGAAATGATGTGTCGTCCTTAGGTCCTTAAGACTTGATTTCCCTCACTTTCTTTCTTTGAGAACTTTATGGGGAAATTTGCGGCACACCTTGCTCACATGTGCCATGCAAGTTCCAACTGCACCATTCACTTACTTCGACATGGTTCAATGTTGCATCCCAAAGATGTGTTTGTCATGATTGTGGGAGAGAATTGAGAGAATACCTATATGTACGTATATATATATATCCACACTTTGAACGCTGATATTACTTATATGTACGGATATGAAGATGTATATGGTATATATGTTGGGGATCAATCTACACATCATTTTCCAATGTGAAAGATCCTTTGTTTGTTTTCTCGTTTGATTCATCCGCTGCTGACATACACAACCTCAGGTTGTGGGGCTGTGGAATCACAGAAACTTCTGATTAAGTTATGGTGTTCACCAATAATACATGGCAATACTATCCATGAACCTAGTATACCATGCCCCCCAAATGTTTCGGTTGGAAAAAGATGCATGTTTGCTCAGTTTATTGGGCACATGGCCTGGGACACCCAGGATATTGCCAGTTTGTGAGGTTGACTCAAAGTAGTCGAACCGTCGTCGTCACCGTTGTCACGTTGTAGTTGTAGAAGTTTCAGGAAGCAGCCGGTGAGCCACCAAAATATAGCAACTAGGTGGTGGTTTGCAAGGTTTTTCATGTTCACCCCTACCTGGAAAGATGATCCATTTCGACTAATATTTTTTGCAACTGGGTTGAAACCTCCAGCTAGTGAAGTTTTATGAGTTGTAAAATGATAGAGATTAACTCAATGGCGCCGCATTGATTTTTGCATAGATAGATAGACGGATAGATAGATAGATAGATAGATAGATAGATAGATAGATAGATAGATAGATAGATAGATAGATAGGTAGACAGATAGGTAGATAGATTCATATAGTTGATATAGTTAACATGTAGCGAGTAATTACAATGAAGTGGTACATACTGGTACCTTTTTCAGAACCTGAGATGCTTCGTGTATGGTATATTGTATATGGTAATTGTAGGTAAATATACGTACCAATCCCGTGGATCAATACCGGCCAAAGGTCGTTGATTCTCTGAGCCTGTTCAGGTTGTTGATGGTAAATCCCGAAAATTCACCATTTTGAGGTTGGTAGTTGAAATCCCATCATTTATATACAAGGTTTTTGCACCATCCAAACGGTGGTTCTTTGGGATTTCTGAACCATCAACAGTATCACAACAGGTTGGTAATTTATCCCATCATTTACAGTGTTATTTGGTTCTTGTCTTGTTCGTTTCTACTTCAGCGTGACCTAAGTTGGCACAAGTCGGTTCAACGTGGCCCCCGGATCCAGTTGTAACTGGAGGTACCTTGAGAACCGTACTTGTAGGGGTTACACTGGGGTTATAACCCTTATTATAGGGGTTATAACTCCATTCATAACTGGTAGGGACCTATCTTGTATGGATCTGAAATTCTTGCTGCTTTCCTTTGCAACCCGTCAAAAGCTTTGGCGGTCATCGTGTATGTTGCAAAAATTGTGACCTTTTAACACAGCTGAGCATTCAACCTGGCCTGAATTACAACACTTTGCCCCACCATATTTGGTTTAATCCTGATGACATTTCAATCATTTTTTCGCTTAAGTTGTTTGTTAGTTCTCCCCAAGAAGTGGCGACTTTGAATCATCTCACCCTGAAGACGGCAAAATTTGGCTTGAAAAAATATCTACCTTTCTAGTCAAAATAGATGATACAGCAGTTGAAAGGTAAGTTGAAAGTAAGGGCCCATATACACCAATATGATACATAATCATGCATAGGAACTGTGCCATCTTCTTTTTACTTACCCTTCAGGGAACTAACATATCCCATCAAAAATCACGTTTGAAGATGATTTTCCTTTTCCCAAGGTGGGATATGTGAATTCCCTGGAGGGTATACATGTGATATACCTTTGTGTTTTAATGGAAGTTTTTTGGTTGGGATCCCAGTGTTATATTTCTGGCCGACAAGCGATTTTTCGCTGTTTGGCGTTGATCCCGGATCCGATGTTGGGCAAAAAACGCTGTAACTAAGGGAAGCAGCTTTGGAATGACCGAATCGTTTCAGGTTGTGAAGTATCATAAGTTACAGGCCCAATAAAAAACGATCGGTCATTGAAGAGATTCACAAATGATTATCATTTATAATCTATATTCTAGACAAACAACTATGTCCTAGAGTTCGTTTAACCTCGTATCAATGGAAATCTTAAGATCATGTAGGCTTTCGTTTTGAAGCGACCATCTAGAAGGTATTGTCAATGTCGAATATAATGCAGATTTTTCCAACAAACGGCTCTTGGTCCGTTCATGTGGAAATTGTCATGGCCCTTATTTCACTATGAGGGTGTTTCCGTAAATGGTGGTATCCCCAAAACACCCCAAAATGATCATTTTTAGTAGGAAAACCCATGGTTGTTGGGTACCACCATTTTAGGAAACCCCTATGAGGCCACTAGGGATCATTTTGTTTTTTCACCATAACCTTTTGTTGGAAACCCAGATGGAAAGATCAAGCGCCCAACAAATCAAGGGATCAATTGCTGGAAATCTTGGAGGATTTTTTGACATTTTGCAAAATTCCTCCATCTCTTTCAGAATGTTGCGGGGAAAGAAAAGCCCAAACAAAAATGGATATGACTGCTGCAGTGTGAGGGTGGATTACCCGGTGATACAAGGCTGGTATGTGTGTTTTGTTTTTGTTGTTGCCACCAAACCACTCTAGCCTATGACCGAGGAATATAATATCATGCTGTAATGAAAAGAATGTTGTGAGTTTTGTACATGTGGAGCCAGCGTGGCGGTACAGTAGCACTGCACATGACGACTCACTGCATTCAGTATTTCATGATATTTACTAAGGTAATTTCCTATCTCAGAACTAAAGTGTAAAATCCTGGTTAATAGGCCCCTAAGGCTTTATCTTTCTGGTGGTGATCAGTGGAGAGGAGTCGTCAGGGCCGGGTATGTTGAACAGCCGTGATGATTTCTTGACTTCTTAAATTGTTGTTCACAAGGACCCAGCGGAGGATATTATGGAGCTCAATCAATCAAGTAAAAGTCATGTTGTTATTGCAGTCTTTGTCAGTTCTATGTTGAAAAACTTGGGACATGTAATGTGACATGTATTACTTGTACGCAGCATGGCATGTTTTTTTTGACTGATCAAGATGCAAACGTTATTGGCATGTACCCTCCAGTAAACCGACATGGCAATGGACATCACCACGTTTTAATGGGAAAGACATCTTCAAATGTTCGTTTTTCTCCATTGTCATGGTTAGTTTTCGGGTGTAAATACACAGGGGCAACAGATGGCAAACAACTATTGTTGGTGGGGTTCTTTTGGTCACACTCCCTAAAACTAACAACTCACCCCTGAAAATAGGCCGAAACCCAAAAAAGAAAACTAGTTTTTCAAACACCATTTTTCAGAGGCTAAAATGAGTCGTCAAGGGGAGGGGGTAACTGGGGGAACCCAAAGGATTCCCAGGGAAGATTGGGGAGCTTTAGGGAACATTAGGGAAGATTAGGGGAATCAACGCCCCCTTTATGAATCCTTATTCAGAGAGGGTACCTGAAAACAAAACCCTGATATGGCCAGGTCGTGCGAAGGCCACGACAACTGCTCTTGCAACTTTCGCGAGAAGATTTACGTGCCGAGCTGTGTCTTGCTTGTGAACTGCTTAGGGTTTTTATTGAAGAAAAGGATGGGTTACTTTAGGGATCCTTAAATTACTTGGTGGTTGTTTCAACTCAAATATTTGTAGAAATTTCATCCCTAAAACTGGGAAAATGATCCAATTTGACTCATGGTTTTCAATTGGGTTGAAAAGGATATGGTTAGTTCAGGGATCAGTAAGTGGCTGGCCCTTAGTAGGATATGGGGAAATGAGTCCCCGTGATATCCATGTATAGATTGATTTGCTCATTCTCTACTAAGGACCACCCAGTTAAATGGGATTTCCTCTAGGGCCTTGTTTGGGTTGGTACTATAATGAGCCCTGTAACCTGTAGTTTGTTTGGAAAGATAATTATTGCTCCACCCAGGATGCAATCGTCGTGGCAAATAAAGGTTTAGTTCGGGATTCCCGATCCTAAAAAATGTATTTGCCCTAGTGGTGCCTGTTAATGAGTGGGGGGTGAACCCAAATAGCTACTAACAACTATGAACGACTTTGGTACGGTAACTTCCCAACTAGCAGTAGCTACGCAAGTCTTAGCCAAGATCTATACTATACCTTTCTTACGCACAAAGTCAGCTTTTTGTCAACCGTGTTCCTAGTCATAGCAACTCCCTCATATAGAAGTTTTTTTCATAAAGATAGATCAAGTTGTTTGCTTTGGTGAGTCCCATTCACCCATTGGAGTGCAGTGCATGTAAGACAATGTCTAAGATGCTAAGATGATTTTGTTTTCGCAGATATTAGATATCCGTATAGATATATGAAATATATGAATACAAATTGATTGTTAATATATATATATACAGCAATATATATAGTTTTATTGTGATATGAACCGCTTGACCGATTCCCCCCAAAAAAACAGCAGTGAAATCAGGAGATCCAGTCAGGTTTTGACCAAAAAAGTGCACAGAAATCACGACATAAATGAGACGCGCCTCAATGGAGCTGGCTTAAGTTGGGCCAAACTTCCATGAAACCCTGCAACAATTGAGGTTTATTCAGCTACCAGCATCATTTCCCTTGAGGCTGGGAACACGATCTCAAATTTTTGAGGTTTTTTTTGCCTCGTGATTTTTGGTTCAGTTTATTTTGCAGGGAACGATCACATGTTACCCGCCAAACGGGAAAAGGAAAATCATGTTGAAAAGATACCTTGGGTGGGGATATGTTAGTTTTCTGGAGGGTAGCCATATGTTTATTTGAGGATCTGCGACGCAGGGTTGACATTGTGCAGTACATACACTCCCAAATTACATACCTTGTCCCTTTTCAGATCATTTTAATTACCTGCAAGTACATGTGCCATTTTTGTTGTGTCAAAGATCACGGCTAGTCAACCAACCGCCCCATTAAGTACCACCCCAGAAGCAAGGCCTTATTAAGGGATTTCCCTATTCATAAGGCCTTATTAGACCCTTTATTTGTTGGGGGGCGGTACGTGGCCGGGTGGGGGCCCCGATTGACTGAGCAATGGACAACTCTCGGATGGATGTTTCCTGTTGAACTGGTCAATTTTTTGTTGCTACTTGGAGGATCATCCTATTTCGTAAATGGTCAACGGCCCTGATGATGGTAAGTCCCCCAAGTAGGGTTGGTCTAGTTATGAATGGCCCTTTTATGGCTTATCAAATGGGTATTACTAATCACTTACAAGTCCTGGGATGATCCTCGAAGTAGTTCACCACTACGTAGAGAACTACCCTATCAACCCTGTGAATAATGGGATAGACTACCTATCAACTGGTGCAGGATTTCTTCCATCAGCAATTCGTCACTTCGTCATGGAATCCGTCAACTCCAAGGGAAAAACTGCAGAAGGGTTGCAGGGAATGAATAGATACCATTAAGAATAAATCCATAGGATCCATGTATTGTATATTTTCCCCCTACATGTACCAGAATCAACCAAATTTAGGTAAATATATGGACACTGTGGGATATGTTTTCTCTTGTGATGATTCGATGACTATGATCATTATCATTAAGTTTCTACATAGGAATTTCGTTGACAATCTTCAAGTCTCGCGATGTTATTCAATGTAGGTGCAATTCACTGATCTTACAACCATGCTGCTGATGGCTGAAATCCTGCACCACCCGAGATCTATGAAACCCTATAAAAAAGCCTACTCAGATGTGCGACAATGTATTTGTATGTATATTTGTTAGGGTCTAAACTCCCATAGGGTTTCCTGTGGTAGAGGATGGTCATCAATCCAATGGTAGCGGTTTACATACCTATTACAAGGATTACCTAGTAAAGGTGGGATGACCATCCGCAAGAAAAGGAAGTTTAGACTCTGTCACATAGAGAGTTGTGGAATTTCCTCCAGGAGAAAGTTGTTGTTTTTGGAAACCCTGCTTTTTTAAGATGAACGAGATTTGTTCTGTAAAACTTCTCACTATTAAATTTTCAATGAAAACAATTTGCGTTCAGTCTGTTCCAGATTCTTGTACTTTCGGTAGAATATTTGATTCTCTGATAGTATTTGATTTTAGGCCATCAATCTGTGTGAGCTACTTTGACAAATTCAGTTGATGTATTTCTAATTTGGAGTTTGCCGCATTTCCTACTATCAGATTTGATGTACCTCCAAACTTCAAAACACATGAACTTGAGTTTGCTCAAATGTTTGATTTTCACAAGAAACTAGCTTGTATTTTCTACAAGCTGGGCCCTTACGAGTTATACCGTTATACCATTTATTAGGGATTATTATAGCCCCATCTATAATAGGTAGGGTGCCATCATCCTGCTGTACAGATTTTTCTCAGGCCAGCGCAGGCCGAAGTGCCGGAGAAGATGTGTGGAACGTCAGAGTTGGTTGGAAGGTCGATTTTTTGCAGGGCCGAGCAGGGATTAGTTGATTAGTTCACCCCGCTGTTTAGAGAATATACAAACAGTGGGCTCCTACTATAGTTTTATATGGAGTTATGGGGCATCTTAGAAGTGGCCATATAAATGGGTAACTCGGGTTAGTTCACCTGATATTTAGAGACTTCAACCTGACGACTTTTGATGATCGCTTCAAGAAATTGCCCAAAGATTTGCTTGTTTATTCCACCAAAATCCCAGTTTATCCCAGTTAATTTAGGAGATGAAAGACTACTTATGTAGGGATTCTTTCATAAACTCCGCTTTGTTTCAGGCACTAGCAACTACAGTATACGAGTATCACTAGGAATGTGCTGAAAGCCAAGGGGTGATGAATTAATTTCATTCACATGGCCTGGGTGTTCGGTGTTCCCGAGGCAAATCGTGACAAATCACGGCCATGGTGCCTGAAAAAGTCTTGGGAAATCACGAAAGGTAGGCATTCCTGAAGCAACTTCCAAGCATGATGTTTTTTAACTTCAGGGGTGTATAGAATCAACCTAACCCCAAGAAAGAATATGAATCCAATGTATTTATTGGATTGAGTTCCAATCAGAATCCCTAGAGATTTTTTTGTCTCAGAGAATGATTATGCGCATGAAATGTCACAGAAGTCACCAACATGAGATTTGTTTGTTGAATTAAAGGTCACACAGAATACTCTCCACATTTTCTGTGTTTTTGTTTTAAACTATTTTTCGGGGTGGTGAGGATTGAAAAAAAAGCAAGGCATTGTCTCTAGGTGGTGGTTCCAAACAAAAATTAGTTTCACCCCGAACCTTAGGGAAATGATCCTATTTGACGAGCATATTTGTTCAGATGGGTTGGTTCAATCACCAAGTAGCTATGATCACCTTGGAAAAAACAATAATTTGTGTGGGTTTTAAGGGGTGAAGGTTCATGAAACTTGGGTGGTTTTTTTCGTGTCTTTGCTGTTAAAAGCTTAATTTTGCTCAAAGAAAGCAAAAACATAACCTTTGAACGCAGATGCGTATTGAGAGGGATGAATAATTTTGCTTGTTCCTCAGTGAGTCGAAAGGAATTTGTTTGTTCGCATTTGAATCAAGTCATATCAAAACTCCGTATTATGTAACGTGTGCTTTTTGAAAGGATACCTATCAAACAGTAAGTAAGCAGGAATCACCACATAGAATATCGATGAATATTATGTAGTATAGCTATATTTTGGGGGTTGCCAAAACCGTTTAGCAGTGTGTAAATAATCCATGAATTCTTATGAAGGGAACCAGTGTGTGGGGCCGCCTACCTGCGTCGGTCTTTCCATTTTTGTTGTTCCGTCATGCTGCTGCCATGGCACCAGAGCAAAATGGTTATGCCAAAGGCAGGCGTTAAAATGGTGGGACGGGCCCTTGGGATGGGGGCCCCTACATGTTTCACCTTTCACCCCGCTGTTGGAGCCCTTGTAGCAGGGGATTGGGACCCAATAAATAGCCATGTGATATGAGGTGTATGAATGGGGTTGATTCTTAAGGGTACCCCCATGCCAAGGGGTTTTAAAACCACCATTTTTCCTATTGTGGGATGGATATCTGGGGAGCCATCCTTCAAAACCAGCCACCTCACCCGTGATGGCTCCCAAAATGTGGCTGTGTGTTTAAAGAAAAAAACAGCAACGCCAAAAAAATCTAAATCTACCATCCCTGAAACTAACAGCAAAAGCACCTGAAAATTGATGGTTGGAATGCTAGTTTCCCTTTTGGGTCCCGGCCTATTTTCAATGTCAAGATGCTAGTTTCAGGGAGGGTATTCATTTCCATGTGGAAGATATCCATTGACAAATTCCAAAAAAATCTGGTTTTCACCAAGCTTGCAGCTCAAACCATGCAACTGCGATACTTGCACCCTGGAAAATGAACATGAATCACCTAAGCATCCACCCAATTGAAATCCGGAAAATCATTTGAACCATCCACTTCCATTGTTTGGGTTCCATGCGAATTTTCCAGGTCGTTCTACTTATCCATTGCCAAAATTTTGACTTCTACGAAACTGCACGAATGTCACGAATCCCGTCCCCAAGGTGAAGTGGTGAAGCAGAACATTCATACCTGTGATCATTGTGGTGAAGAATGCTTGTCCAGATGCTTCAACTGATGAAGATGGTATCGGTTTTGGACAACGAAAGAAAACATGAAGGAATAATGTAGTGCATAAATGCAAATACATAGTAATACATGGTATATGTTTAAATGTTATCATATTGTATTAAATATATTTATTTGTGCATATACATCAATGTGTAGTGCAATTCTCGGGATCCGAGTCAAATTCCTATTGGTTATCATAGATTATAGATTGTGTCTAGTTTTTTTTTTTTTTTTTTCGGTTGGGATATTGAGGCCTAGTGGTGGCCAACTTCCAAATCTAAAATTCTAGTAGACAAATCTGAAGAGATCGTGGGTCAAGACCCAGTTCTGTGGGGAAAATAATGATGGCGTATGAGGATACCTGTTAAAGAACCAGTAATTATAATGGAAAGTAAGAGTTCTATTTGATCCCAGATAATCCCAGATACATTCCCTAAAACTATCTGAAAATCAATATAATGGTTGGAAGATGAATTTCCTCTTGCAAGAGCCTATTTTCAGGGGCTAGCTGTTAGGTTTAGGGAGGGTTGTTTGTTTGATTTTCCAAACTTTCAACATGAATACTGTAAATACAGCATGTCGCGACTCAAAATGTCATGAACAGTCGACTTTCCATGTTTCTCGCTGTTAACCCATAGTAGTGCATGTATGGTATATATATATATATATACCTACGTTTGGTTGATCTTTATGGTAAATGTATAGGTAAACATACAAAAATCAACCATGGTCGATTCTCATTCTTCAGGAAATGCGCTTTTCAAACACTTGGCATCGAAATGTGATCCACTGGCCGCAAAGGCCAAGGAAACCAAGGAGCGAAGCGACGGGAAAAAAATCCTGTCGCTGGGGGGGAAGAGACGAGAGGGAAAGACCTGAAATCCTGAAATCCGTCAAAAATTGAATGGAACCTTACCAATGGAACCCCTAAGCAAGTTGCGATCGAGCTATATACATTATATACTCAGGTTTAGGGGTCCGTTCAGTGGGTCCTGTTGGAGATCTCTTGGATGAAAACGAACATTTTGACCCTGAAGATAGGCCGAAACGACCCAAAAGGAGAAGTCACCGAACCCAACCATTGATTTTCCGGGACGAACTGTTAGTTTCAGGGAGTGTAGTCAGAAAAAAAGATGCCAGCACCCCTTGCAAGGTGCTGGTATATGATGGTTTTTGTTTTTAGTATCATATTCTGTTTTTAGCTACAGTAGTAGTTGTTAGTCATTTTGTTTCACCAATCCGTTGAATTTGTAATTTTGGTTTGAGGTTCCATGCGGTAACCTCCCCAAGATTTTGAACCCCCCAAATCACCGGTGAAATGCATCTGAATGTGTTTCCAAGTTCCGAGGGTTTCCGAAACATGTTCTTTTCACTTATCCCCCCAAAAATGTTTTCAGGAGTTACCTTTCCTAAGACTAAGATGGCACCTGAAGAGATGCCATCCTAAAACTGAAATGTCATCTTTCAACATCTTCCAACACTCAATTGTAAGTTGTGTTAGTTTGAGGAGGGTAGCACATTATATTTCAAAGTACAGAGACCCCCAATAACAAATATCCCACTATAAACATGGTTCAGTACGAAACTGATGAATCAAATTCAGCCGTCCCTATTTTGAGCTCACATTTGTTTGGAGTTTGGTATGATCAGATTCGTAAAAAATAAGCACTCCACTGAAAAACTGACATGGCCCCCTGGAAAACTCGAGGATTCTTACTGGTGAATAAGAGATAGAAAGGGTAGTTTTGTGCATGATTCTGTTTTTTGTGAGTACTTTGATGCTCAACAAGGGTAGCTGGTGGATGACATTTATAACTTGCAGTCTGTTTGGGAATGGATCTTGACAGATGCAGCATCAATTCCCATAGGATCCATGGGACTGGTATATTTACCTGCATTTGGATGATTTCTATGGTACACGGTACAAGTATCAATAATAGGTAAATATACGCCTGAAGATTAAACATGGAACATAATCATGGAGTTTTTGGAAGATCATTTTTTATTTTCTGAATGGGGTGATTTCTGGGTTCCAGCCGTTAATCTTAGGGTGTATTAACCATACATGGATCATATCGGTCATTGGATCCGTCATGAAGGGCGGTCGTGCACTCGTTCGGTTTTCAGGAGCGAATCCTTTTTGCCATTGGCTATTTGGGTTCCTCAGCAGGGTTGAGGTGCTGGCAGTGCTGGTGACAACGCAGGGTTTTGACAAAACACACCTGAAAAATGGTGCCGTCAAAGCACTGTTTGTAGAGGAACCCATGTTTTTTTTGGTTTGTGTAATGATTAACTAACGACAGAACATGAAAGGCACCTCCGAATTCAATATTGGAACATTATCTACCATCACCATTGGTTTGGTTTCATGTAGATTAAGAAAACATGTTTGATTGTTTGACTGCTGTAGTAGTTGTAATGTTTGGGTAACCCAGCCCTAGGGACTCGAAATTATTACTGGTGCGTAGTTTTTCGGCAAACCTTTCGTCTGATGAAAGATATTCAACGACATTTCAAGGGGTTTTAAAGTTTAAAAACATTTCCATCAAAAGTCATGGGCCATACAGACAATCCTTCACCTTTCCGTTCTTTTTTTTTAAAGCCCAACTTTCATTCCGCTTCAACAGATTTTCTCAAACCAAAAAATCTCCTGGGACAAAATTCACGCCCCCATCCAACCCCAGCGGCCGGCCTCGGCCTCAAAAGGTTCGGGATACCGTTGCAGTGCCTTGCAGAATCCCCTGGACGAAGCGCAGAAACCCAGCGTCGAAGGACGCTTCCTGGAGGCGTTGCGTCGGGCCGCGGCCATTTCCGAAACGCCCCTGGAGGTGTTGGGCGTGATGCGTGCGGCGCGTACGGATCGAGGCGGATGATATCCAATGGTTGGCAGAAAAGGGTGGGAAATATATGAAAATATAGGATATAATGATATGTTGATATATAGAATATAGCGGATGAAGGGAGGAAAAGCAGAGAGTTGCGATTGAAAAGATGAGTTGGAAGTTGTTCTTTTCCCTAGGAATCCAGTCATATTCTCTGATGATTCCGGCGTCCAATCACCTCCTCAGTTTGTTTGTATGAATTTTATGCAGCTTGTTTGTTTATGCAAACGTGAGGGATGAAGCAAGAAGACAAACTGATGAAAATGAACAATAGAACCAACATATTTCTACCTACACTCATTCGCGAGAAATAAGCGTCCAGACATGTTCATTGATGTACACCAAGACATTCAGAAATTGACATTTGATCTGCAAATGCGAAAAGATCAAAAAAACCTCCTTCACACGTCCACAGATGAGTATCGGACAAAATTAGGTATGACCAAAGTAGTATTGAGAGGGTCGTGTGGCCCTCAGGAAGGTTTGTACAAGGTGCCGCCACTGCAAAAACCGATAGGGGCCCACCCTAGTTAAGGATGTCCCCTCGCCATGTACCAATTTTTTTCCGTAACTCAGATGATCTTTTTGTTTCACCAAGAGAACCCAGTTTCAACATATTTCAACGAGAGGTTTCCATGCAGTTGAGAGCGTCCTTGTGGTGTCTATGAAGCCTTGCGTTTTCAGTGATGCAGCATCTTGGCATAGTGACGTCACACGACCTAAAAAGGTAGCTAAGGAAGGGAAATGTTCTTGGCTATTTCCGGAAAATCCAGGTTGGTGAAGTATTATATATAATTTGGCGAGATCATTCTTTGTACTTCATACTGTTGATGGAAGAAATCCGGCTAACCACTTGATAGGTATTTCATCCCATTATGTGCAAGTTCTTTTTACATCCCAGGTGGTTGTTTGGTATTTCTTCCATCAACAGTAGGGCGGTCAGATTGCCACAAAGGGGATCTTTTCCAAAGAGTCTCTTCAGGCTGAACGAAATAATATATGTAGTTCAGGCAGATGACTTAACTCCAATACTGGGTTAATGAATCAATCCGGTCTACAGGAAAACTGCCTACATTGAATCCCCATGCTATAAAAAAAAAGAAGGCAATTAGCAAGATAGTAGCATAAATTTGTGCACCATACGTTGTGTTTGTCACCATAACATTCTACCACTACAGTTTTTGTTTGCTGGTCAAGGGCATCTCACAGTCATGAGTCATGAAATTTGGTCCTTTAAGTGTTGGTGAGTTCCTGCCCAAATGATCTGGCAGGTTGCGTTCTTGCGAGTGTATAACAGTATAAACTCAGCCCAATTGGCCCAAAAGTCTTTGATTTATCTTCAAAGGTTGCCACTTTGTTGTTGCATCAAATTCTTGATATTGGTCAACGATCTTTCTTCATCTTACCCTTCGCCCATCCACCTTTCCTGGTTCTTTAAAAAACAGGTTTCGAAAGGGCTTACAATGGGGACCCGCCACCAGCACAAGACCAGTCAATCCGTAGCAACCAATCCTTAGGATTTACGTCGTGAGTTGGAAGACTCGGAGATTTGGTTGTTAGCACCACCCAAGTCCTTGGCATCCTTGGAAAAACCACAGCAGTCGATCTTTGAGAAGATCTACACACCCAGGCGAAGGGAAAGAGGTGGGACGTAAATCCTCACGAATGATAGGGTGAATATATACAGATACATCTTTACTACACTAATCTCTGTGTTCCATGTTTTTTATATGATACTGTTGAATTTGATGAGATGTCTCTTGAAATTGTCAGAAACAAATGCAGATGAATTTAGAGCATGGCAGCATAGCTCATGCAGGTGTGCCTCATCACTCTTGGTCCATTGCTCCATTGGAGTTTCAGAAGGGTTATTTTAGGGCAATGTTTTCACTCTTTTGCGGCCGGAAATGCTTCGCCCAGACACTTGCGGCTCTCAGAAAAAAAAAAAAAACCGCTCATCTTCCAGTTCCCTATAAACTTTTGGAGCGTTTTTTTTGTATATGCATATATATATATGTTACATCCTGCAGCCCCATCTCTCGTTTTGTCGACTCACGTTTTTGACTGATGGCTTAGCCGAACCGACCAGAGGCGGAAAACTTTTGCAGTGCACATACCATACTTTGCCTTGATCACGCCGTTTCTTTTCGGCAAAAATTTGTACGGTTTTCGCTGTTGTGTTTGTTTCACAAGAGATTTCTTTTGTAAGATTTGTTTCAAGTGCTTGTTTCATCTAAGTTTAGGACATGGGCAGGTTCACTCTCGGTCAGCATCCATCTTTTTGAAGCTAAAATTCTATGGATTAGTGATGCCTTGATTCCCCACAGGAGTGAGCCTATTGAACTTTCCAGGTGAGAAGTTGTAAGATGCGCATCTTGTAGCATTGAAATTTACCCAAATCAAATTCAATTCACCATACCGAGGGTAGAGTTTAATCCATTTGTTCAACCAAGAAGGATCCGCCACAAACTCAAACTACAAACATACTCTTTCAAAAAATCTACACACAACTCATGTTTTTAGTGTGTTAAGTCGTCATATACATCCACTTTCTTCTTTGTCAGTTTTCATTGGAGATTGACTATATAATATGGATGCTTCCTAAAATGGTGGTACCCAATATCTATTGGTTTTCCTAAAAATGATCATTTTGGTGTGTTTTGGGGTGGTACCACCATTTAAGGAAGCACCCTGTAATCCTGAGATACTCACTTGCACGGGATGATTCTTTGCCAAGGTTTGAACGTGATTCGTGGTCTACTTCCCAACTTTTAGGACACCCCATTGGGCTGGGAGACTGGGAGTCATTTAAAAGAACCTCGGGGCGTTTTGGCCCCTGTTATGCATGGTGTTTTTTGTAATGCTTACCAAATATCCATGGTTTTTTGTTGGGGGGAGGGGGTTGGGCAGTGACAAAGGAAAGATATCGGTTCTTTTCCTAAAAACAAGGATACCCTAAGTATCCTGACCCCTCAAAACTGGCTATTTTGAGTTTACCTCCCCCTTCGAAATACAGGTTTAACTCCCGTCCATTGGAGGGTTTGAATCGCTGATCCTTAGGGTAGATTTTTGGGGCTCTCGAGTTTCCGGCATGAAGTTTCGCTTCGGAAGCTGATGGTCCTTTCGTTGAGTTGGTTCATTTTCTGTTTTTGGGTTTGGTTTTGCAAGATGTTTGTCAGAAGGAGATTTGTGGATGTTTGAAACGGCAAGTCCCTACATTTTTTTTGAGGGTCTTCTGGGTTGCTGAATGATGAGCATTTGGCTTTCTTTGATTATATAGATATTACTGTTAGTAAATACATTACAAGAGTATAGGAATTGTGCATGTGCAGATGTGAATTCAATGTATGTGTATGTGTAAATGTTGATGTCTATTTGTACAATATTTTCAATCATGTTGTATAAGTATAAGTATATATCTAAGTATACAAGTATATATGTGTCAATATGAGTATCAGTATGAGAGTATTTAGGCAGACATAAACAATATGAAGCAGGTAGAAATGCCATATTAACATCTACCTCCATGAAACGGACCCATTGCACTTCTCCGATGAGGAGGAATTTGGTTCCCCGACCGCAGTGTCAAGACTTGATGACACAGACGTGGGGGTCTGACAGGATGGTCAAGCTTAAGAGAACGATATTTCACCTCTCGGGAATATGACATTTTAATTTCCAGATGCACGTAGATGTGTGAGATTACCGATAAAGTGATTTCTACCAAAGTAATATGAGAGATGAACTTCGTTGAGACCAAGTACGGTAAGGTGAAACTTGGAAGTCTCCCACGTGAGACACGCTGTAGGTAGTACGGGTTGAAGATTGAATGTTTTTTCCCTGAAACCTGAAATGTTCCTATTTCATACTGAGTTGTGTGTCATTTTCTTTCATCCCGACTTTTTTTTAAGAAACATATATTGATATTGGCATATTGGTTTGAACCTTCTTATCACAACCCCCATCATCTTTTTTTTAAAGAAGAAAATCTTCTAGTTGACCATTTTGCTCATGGCATCTTGGACACCATCCATCCACCCGTTTGGGAAAACTGGGCAAAGATTCAGGTTTGGTCCTGTCCATCAAGGTTGCTCTGTGTTAGAGATTGTTACCTTGCTGGAGGGACTGGATCTGATTCTTGGATGAACATGTAGCAAAAACAAATGCCCCTGGAAGCCTCAAGGGAATGCAAATAGAAACATGGATAAATTGACTGTCAATGGGTACGTTTTTTTTTTGTTTTAAAGAGCAAAAACGATAATATGATATTTAAATCATATTTACAGTGATTGAAAAGTAGATGGCACAGTCCCTACATTCCTACATCTCGGTTTATAAGGACCCTTTACATACCTACCTTTTGGTATCTGTGCCATCTATTTTGACCTCAAGGTATTCTGACATTCCTTATTTGCTGGTTTATTTTTTGAACCCTTTGGAAATGGGCATGTGTGATGAAGTCTCATGTTCCAAAGTGTATCATGGACCACCTTTTGATCGCGGGCGGCACTTGCACACTGTGCTTGGTACTGCAACTGATCAATTCTAGGGGGTGGTTTCAAATATTTTTAATTTTCACCCCTATTTGGGAAGATTTCCAATTTGACTAATATTTTTCAGATGGGTTGAAACCACCAACTAGAATTATTTGTCCATCTATCGTTTTTGATGGTATTCTGGAAACATGTACTTTCCCAATCCAGCAATGCATCCGGGAATATCCTAAGAAAGGGATTTGCGCCTTGAATCCGATTCTATAGAGGATGAGATTGGAACCCTTAGTCTGAATATGGGAGGTGATTGGATTCCATGGGTGTAGTTGCTTCATCGGTAGGCTTGATTACTTACATTCCAATAAACTAACATAGCTGGCTGGAAAATGGACCCAACTTGAAGATGTATTTCCTAGTGAAACTGGGGATATTCCAGCCAGCTATATTAGTTTACCAGAGGGTACGGGAAATTTCCCTGTTCTCTATGGGGAAAACCAAGGACGGTTTCTAGCAACGACGTGGAATTCGAAACGGGCAAAGGACATGTGCAGGTTGGAGCGTTGTGCGTTTTTGTTAACTGGAAGAGCAAACAAACATCTCGTTTTTTTGGGTTTGGATACCCAAGTAGGCCAGGAAAATGGTCAAGATGCGAACTGTTAAGCTTGTAATTGTTTTGTTTCAGAAATTTTCAGAGATCCTGGAGCATCAGGTAAAAGATGAATAAAGAGTCTTCCGTTTTTCGAATGTATCATTGGAATCTATTGCTGGGAAGGCTGCATCCTTGAAGCCCATTCACCATCTGTTCATCCATGCATTTCCACTTCGAAATGCAAGAATATTGTGCAGTTGATTCTTCGGTTCCTGGGAAGGATCATGAATCATACAACACAAAATTGTATGTTTACCATGAGCCCCCCAAACCATGAATAATAAAGGTTTTGGCCACCTGAAAACCAGGTTATTTACCACAAAAAAACTCTGAACATGTAAGTTTGGGGGGCCCATGGTATATTGTATATACAGTACCCTGAAAGTCCAAGACCAAACAAATAATGGCCTTCAGGACGATGCATGTAAAGGATTCCCTATTTTCTAAAAAGCAAAGTTTGACCTTTGGACTTTCTGGGTAGTACATATATATATTTTTATATCATATACACGTTACATATGATATATACATACGTATATAGATACACTGTGTATACCAAGGATATGACACAAATGTGTAAAAATAGTGTTGTTGTGGAATACAATATACACATAGTGACATATATTAGGTCATGATACATACATAAAAATAGTGTCACGACCTGATATTTTGTAGTCAGTGGTCTTATCGACAGGTGCGGATGAACGAAGTGTCGGCCGTGAAAGCTTTGACGAAGCTGCATCACTTGGAATGGCATGGTGCCTGGGCATTTACTTGACGACGGGTTACCCATGGGATGATAACAAGCGGATTCTCAACAAAATACCAGGGGGGGGGCCTTGAATATGACGGACCTGTGTTTTAATTATGTTTGATATCCCATAGGATCCATGTATGGATATGTATGGTATATCTACGTACCTACATTTGGTTGATTTTAATGGTAAATGTATATAGGTAACTATACCAGTCCCATGGATTCCATGGGTAAGTTTTGGGGTGAGTGAAATTGAATTTCCGAAGATCCTATGGCGATTGCCATCCCAAATGGTAGGTAGCCTTACGTGTGTGTGTCCAGATGCCTTGAGAGCTTGGGACATGAGATGAAATGTTGTGGATTTCAAAATGAAATGTTTTCATGACATATTTAATTTGTTAATATGATAGTGTGTTATATTAGATATGATCACACATATTTGCAGAGATACAATAAATACATAGAATATATTTTTATATACACATGTTTATGATTGGATATTCTTATTCATGAATCAATTCACCAGATATAGAAGCTTGACTAGGCTTGTGAACCATATCTTGCTCTTTTTCTTTGTGTAGGAATTTATCCTTTCAACACTTGTTTCCCCCACAGTGCTTCAGACGTTCAGCATTTCTTACAATTAATACATTAGGTCAAAAGGAATCCTTGGCTGTAACCCCTTAGAATGAGAAGGGAAAACCACCACCAATTGATGCTTAGATATCTTAGATGGTGATAGATCATGGTGAAACCCATACTCTTTTAAGGGCTACTCCCTAGGGGTTCGGTCCGGTAATGCAGGATTTACTCCCAGGTTACTCCCAGGTTTGACCAGGGGTTTACTCCCAGGTCAATTGCAAACCCCGATCCAATAGGATCCGATTGTGGCTTTCTGCAGGAAATGTCCTTGCCGCCGTACCATTGCAACTCGACTGTCCTTCGCCACGGGGGCATGGGAAGGCCTGAACTTTTGAGAGGTAAATACCCTCCCTGAAACTAACATAGCACCTGAAATTGGGCCTTCCCAAGAGGAAACTAGTCTTCCAACCATCCATTTTCAGGTGCTATGTTAGTTTCAGGGAGAGTATACAAAATTCGACGCTTGCCAAAAGTTTTCTCCACGTTTCTTGAGGGTTTCTCGCGTTTTTAAGGTTCTACTGTTGATGGTTTAGAAATCCGGCTAACCAGCTGGGATAGGCTACCAGCCTCAACTGGTGAACTGTCATCACGAAGGGGTGCATACCTTGAAATTGAATTTGTTGTTGTCACCTGTTTCGTCAAACCTGTGTGCCTTATCAAACCTTTAAACACCTTTAAGTAATTAGAAGGAACGAGTGATCATTGTAATCCGTATAGATCAAAAAGCATCCATGGAATACTGTTAGTTCAAATTGCATGCCAATTTGTTTCTCTACCAAGTTCTTACAATCTAACTACCAACTACCATACAACTACCAGTCAGTACCATCAACGGGTCCAGAAATCCACACCGAGGGCTGAAGCCTTCGCGAAGTTCGAGGTTCATCGACGTATCCGAAGCGCCTTGAAGGACCTGGGACCGACCGGGACCGATGGGCATAGTGGACGACCCACCACTGGTTGAAGTGGCAAAAAAAAGCAGGGAGAAGTCCAGACCTGAAGATTAACATGGAACATAATCATAGAGGTTTGGGAGATGATTTTCCTTTCTAAATGCGTGATTTGTACGTTCCAGCCGTTATGTTTTCCAGGGCTGGACATCCTGAGGTTTGGTGTTTAGGTGTGTGTGTGTGTGCGTTTCTGGGTACAAAATATGTTTCTGGATGAAGTGTTTGAGGATGTTTTGAAATGTGATCTTCAAGGGTGTGCTGTTGTTGTTGTCGTTGTTGTTACTATCTTATTGCTTGTGACTGGTGTGAGGTTGCTTTTTGTGATGAAATGCGGGAGATGAGAAACTTGCAACTATGAATCTTCTATATCTTCTATGAATATATGCGTAGTATAAAGTTTTAATGCTTTACATATATACATGTATATTTGCATATTATATATATATATACTATACCGTATATATCTCTTCACACACACTGACTAGATGTGCATTTTCTGTACTATAATTTGTGTTTACTGCATGTGCCATTTTGTGCAGTGAATGTTTTGTTTCATATTTTGTGATAGCACGAGTACCGAGTACCAATCATTTCGTTGATAGTTTTGCAGGACCCCTGGAGAAGGTGTGTATATCCAGGTGTCCTACTTTCGATTCCATTGATCATATATTGGCCAAAATAATCAAATGAAAACTGATTGTTTCAGGAGCTAAAGGGTGGTCCCTGCGCACGATACTTGGAGTTGGCAACAAAAGAAGTTAGTCGATGGGGTTGGCCCGTTGGCAAATGTTTCGTAGATATACATTTATTGCAGTTTATCTCCAAAGTAGTCAGTGTTGTGGATTTATTCTGCACGGATTTGCTGGGTATAGAAACTCTTAAAGAATTCAAGTATTGTAGAATTCAAGGGATAGGATTTCTAAAGGGCGATTCAAAACCTTTTGCAGTCATATATAGAGAATTACATTCCAAGATATCTACGCGCTGACATGTATGCCTAGTACTGATGACTTTTTCTGTTTGTTGGTTCTACTGACCTCAGTAGCTTCTAAGTGGTTGATGGTCGATATAGCTGCTGCATTAATCCAGTTCAGGTATTTCAAGATTGGTGAATTTCCTTGCAAAAGAACTTGACATTTTCTCTGTTTTATTTTTCCGGAACCAGACCATACTCCTCTGAAGTTTAACACAGCCCCTGGAAAGTTCCCTTCCCAGTAGGAAAGTAGTCTTCCAACCACCATTTTTCAGGGTCTATGTTAAACTTTGGTGGTGTGACCCTTCCCATCCTGTGACTTCCTAAGGAAAAGGTCTCCGTTCCTATCATAACTTCATGTCACCTTCGCCTTCCTTTCGTGATGCCACAGCCATGCGACAGTTGTTGCATTGTTCAGCCATGGGACTACAAATGCAACAACGTAGTGAAGGCGGGGAAACTTTGCTGGGAGTGGGGGAACTGGATTAAGTTCAGATGGATGATGAATTTTGTTTTCCAAAACTACAGCTGGTAAATTGTGAATATTCAAAACTACCAAGGGCGGATGATGAATTTAGTAAACATTGTGAATGTAACATTTTAGTGAAGGGTAGCATATAATGGGAAAATGGGGAAGTTTCAAAAGTTTTTAGATAAATTTTAAGTTATACCCTTAAAGATTTCTGACAGTATACCAGCAGAAGTTGGGACCCAACTTTGCTGTGTGACCCCGTGTGTAGATTCCATTTTGTTGAAGCACGATGGTTTTTCGATCCGCCAGTGTGAGTGTGTAGATGGCGGTAGACCATAGTGGCAAGGAGGTGTCACGGGTCCACCATGGGTTTTAAAGGACCAAACTGCCGACCAGAAAGTAGTTTCGGATTTGGGTTTCTCCCTAAAAAACTGCACTTGCCAAATTACATCGAATTACCATAAATTATTCGATCATGATTTCCAGATCAAGGCTCACCTTTTAACATCTTTCATGAGTTCAAGTTGGATAGAAATACTGATAAAACCTACCAGCACCTTCCGAGGGGTGCCAATTAAACCCTAAGGGATGTTGAATTGATAAGTCTTTGGCAACCATTTGGCACCCAAACTGGAAGGTCCAGGTATGTTTTTCTGTTTGTTCTTTTGTTTTGGATCAGGCAGTTGGATCGAGAATGATTGGACTGCCATCTTCTTTGCAGCCACAGATTTTGGATCTCAACAAGTGCGACGGATGGCAGGTGATCCTTGGCGGCCTCACCACCAGGAGGATTGGTACATCTTGAAACAACGCCTGGGATCCATGTAAAACCTTTTATGTTTCTCATTGGAATTGCGTAAGGATACTTAGGGATCATTGAAATACCAGGTTTGGAGGGATCAAACAATGAATATGTATGGTAATTTTCAGGATTGTCCATTAATTGTGCATTGTTTGGGTAGGCAATATAATATGAATCCTGATACTGGGGGACTTACAACCCAGCTTCTTCGGTGTTACAAGTCAACTTACGCACTAGTTGCCATGCTTTTTTGGTGCGGGCTATGACCTGGCAATATATAGTTCCTATGTTCCACAGAAACCCCTAGTAAGTTCCAACAACAACAACAACAACAACAACAACAGCAACAACAACAACAACAGCAACAGCAACAGCAACAACAACAACAACAGCAAGAAAAAAACACAACACAAAGAATAATAATAATCAGAAAAAGAAGAAGAAGAACAAAAGCAGCAACAATATCAACAAGGTGTCTCACCAACACTTGAGGCCGTGGTTGCTACCACACGGCAATCGGAACCTCTAAGTGCCTCGGATGATTTCAGGCACAGCTGAAGTGTGAGACTTTAATAACAAGCGGGAATTCGTCATCATACGCCCAGGGGTAAAAGATAACATTTTTGCGCGCAGGAGAAAGGAGCCATATTTCAACAAACAAATTATCTAGGTGGTGGTTTGAAAGATTTTTATCTTTTCCCCTACTTGGGGAAATGATCCAATTTGACTAATATGTTTCAGATGGGTTGAAACCACCAACTAGTTATCAACAAAACAGTTTGACCAAATCTACATTCACAGGTGGTATAGATATAGACCTGTATAGAGTTCATGTTGATGCGCTTGATATTGATTGTTGTTTAACATTCAAACAAAGAACACCTGCTTCCACAAAGGAAAATTTCAAATCTTTCAAATCATCACTTGCTGAGGTTACATCACTCAATGCTTTGAGTCAACTCCACTTTTAGCACCTGCAGTGCCTTCAGAAACGATAGCCTTAGATTCCTTGGAGCTGGGACATGTCGAAGCTAATTGGCGTGTTGCAGCAGAGGTGGGAGGGAAAATGGTGAAGTGGGAGTGGAAGGATTGTGTTGAAATGATGTAGGTTATTTGAATGCTATATAAGTATGTGGACCATGGATATTAAGTCATGTTTGTGGGGGAAGTGAACAGAAGATACTTTCAGTAGCAATAAGCACTAGACCTTCCTTGTTTGTGAATACAGTTCATCAATGGTCCATGCATACGTGGTTGTGAGATGTTGTGTGACCCTTCCCGAGAAAAGCATCGTTGAGCTTTACTTTCTTGGCCAAATCGGATGGGTCGGAAGTCTTTTGTTTCTAGTCGTTCTCGATTGTCAACACCTTTTATCGGGTGACACCGGGTGAATGCGAACCATCGCGATTGTTGTCTTAGGTGATTTCAGCATTGACCTGATGGATGGTTTATTTTCTTCCAAGGCCCTAAGTTCTGACTGCCATCATTTCAGACTAAAGAAAACATGAGGCGATTTCTCACTAATTGACACTCTCATACAAAGTCATACATTAATTACACATTAATCATGAATGATAGCCTACAAGTGCTATTATCCTCCAAGACAACGAAATCAAACATCATTTACGTATAGGATCCACGGAATTGGTATATTTACCTATACATTTAGTTTTCTTTTAACAGGAAACCATGTAGATACACATACCGATCCCATGGATCCGTCATTGGTTCTAATCATGACGAAAAAACATTTCAGGTACCTAAAAACGGAGGAATCCTCACCTATGTATATATAATATATGGATACGGCCTATGTAAGGGAATCCCCACCCCTTCAACAGCCAAAAATCAAGGTTCTTTCGTACCTCCAAATTGGGTAGTTGAATCCTTTGGTGAGGGTGTTTTCGAACATAGGCACATAGGTAAATACATTCAGCCCCATTAAGTGTTTGGGATACCCATATACCATGCATAATGTATGTTTAACATATGTGATTTTCATGTTAAATGTGAATTTTCACCCCGTTGTTTTTTTCAAAATTTCACCTCACTGACACCTTGGGAGCCCTTGGGCAGGTGGATGAAGAGATGACCCTTGGTCCGCTACGCAAGGCCATCGAAGGTCGTGTGAGGAGCGGGGATTGAGATGGAAGAAACGGTGAGAAACCAGGTTTTTTTCCCACCTGGAAAATGGAACACCCAAATGCCCAATGTATGGTATATTTACCTACATTTACCCCCCAAACTGCCCAAATGTAGGTAAATAGGCCATACATTGAGCATCTGGGACGTGGAGCCAACGAATTGGTGGTTTTTAAGGAGATGTTTCTCCTTTTTTCCTTTTAGAGGGTATTTTCAGGTTCCATGGTTATTTTTGTTTTTGGGGTATAGGGATTTGTTTGTTGAGCATGGATGAATATGGCAGTGTAGTGTAGTGACGTTGGAGTTTTACTGATAGTTCACAGTTAAACTTTTTGAAAGTTTGACTTTTAGCAGGTTTAAGAAGCAATCTGTCATGATTTGATGAGGTGTTCTTCCTTTTTCTTTGAGTTTTCAAACGAAAAGTCACTTCCTTCTCAATAATGTTAGTGGCTTGGTGAGAACTCTTCAACATCACAACCCTTCCTCAAAATGATGTTTGTGGCAAGCGATTTGCACCCTCCGTTAAAGTAACATAGCCTATAACGGCCTGAAAAAAATACCACGTGTGGATGGTAATTATATATGATTTACACATGAAAAAACGAGAGAACATTTTCGGAAATCATAGGAAACATGGTGGTTTTAAAAAACCCGTTGGGATGGGGGCCTCTTAATAATCAACCCCATTAATATTCCTGATATCAAGTGGGTACCCTCCAGGAAACTAACATATCCCCCCAAAAATGCCATTTTGAAGATGATTTTCCTTTTCCCAAGGTGGGACATGTTAATTCCCTGGAGGGTATCTATTGGGTCTATCAATCCCCTTTCCAAGGCAGGGCATATGATCCGTTGAGTGATCCGTTGATCCAACCGTTTCCAGGACTGAAGCTCATGAGCCCTGGAAGGACTGGGTTTTTTCACCCTGAAGGGTTTTTCCCCCCTGGGGTTGGAGGTTGAAACCCAGAATGTCAGCTAAGGGTCACCCTAAAGATACCCTAAAGGATGATTAGTTTTAGGGTTCATTGAATTACTAGGTGGTGGCAGCTCACATATTTTTTTGGGGGTAAATTTTTCACCCCGAAATTTGGGGAAATGATTCCGGATTTTGACGAGCATATTTTTTTTCAGATGGGTTGGGAAACAACCACCAATAAGCAATGGAACCAGTTAAGAATGAAATCAACTTTGTCGTTTGGTTGGATGACGATTTCATGATCTATATTTGGATGATTGTTTTTTTTGACAATCCAATACATGGAATTCCAAAGCAATGTTGAGGATTGGTTGATTTATGAATATAGGTTGCGGGTTGCCAAAAGCCTGGTTCACAGTGGGTAAATGAATACTCTTTTCATCTCTCTTCATTTGTATGAAGGGAATCGTGTTAACATGCACAATCCACTATGAACCACTGTTTAGGCAAGGTCCAAGTACATTATACTCTCCCGAAAACTAACGGCTGGAACCTGAAAATGATGGTTTCCAAGAGGAATCTCCTTTTCAAGTGGTCTATTTTCAGGTGCTATGTTAAAGTTCAGCGGGGCAGGGGGGTAGGTGATTTTTGTGCTTCCATGTACTGATTGGAGGATTATGAAATCGTGGCGTCCTAGATCGACCTCAAAAATGGAAGAGATTTTTAGGAACGATGGCCAGTTTGTTTTTGATACCTCAGTTGTATATTTATGACACTCTGGCAAACTAACATAGCAATGGAAAATCCGCATGTTCAAAAGGGAATACATCTTCAAAAGGTCCACTTTTCATTGCCATGTTAGTTTAGAAGAGGGTAAGCAATTCCTGCAAGATGTCGCTGTAGGACTTTCTTGGACGTTTGGATCAGGGACATACTCGTGCGCTGCAACGTGCAGATTTGTGCCAAGCAGCAGATACTTGGTCTCAGGTCGAGTTTGTTGATGACCAGGTGCTGTTGGCTTTGGGGAGTTGTTTACAGAGCTGGGCCAAAAGTGATTTTTGAGTCAAAGGACATTTAAACACTGTTTAAACAAGATATGATCAGTAGATATTTTAATCGACCAAATGTGGTTCTAAACCACGAACAGGGGTAAGATGGTTGTCATACCCCACTCAACAGGGGTCAAAGAAAAAAAGAGAAAGCAATAGCAATGAAAGATGTTGAAGAGATTTTCTCAAAGAATGTTGAACAGTAAAAAGCTATTGTGAGAGGTCAGAATTCCTTGATTCCACCGTATCCCAATTTTGAATACCAGAGCAAGAATGAGAGGGATGTAGCCTCAGGGATAATTGAAAGCTTAAACCAAATGAGGAGAGTGCGAACTGACCACACAAACCTGGATGAAAAAGGAGTTATCAATTAAGAGCAGGTTTCACCCATCCGAACCAAACGAATCATTGAATCATCAAATTTGCAGGTAGTGTACTCATTGTAAAGGGAGTAGGATGTGAGTTGTCAGGAAAATTTTTGGAGTGTGTCTCAAAATTAGGGTCGCAATGAGAAAAAAACGGTTGGATTCCTACTAAAATCAAGGATTTCCCCACAGATTTAAGGGGTTCCTCATTTCGAGACACAGAGCCATTGAGTTGTTCGAAAGTGTCATAGTCCCAATTGTTGAGCCACAATCATCAGCAATGGTTGGTGGGCTTGGCATAACGTGGTGTATCCAATGAAATATTTGAAGGGATTTGCTTTTGCACCCCGCAACCACAATGAATAACTACAATGAATAATAAGGCTTTAACTTCTACACATATGTAAGCATAAAGATTACACTGAAAATGTGGCTAATGCTGAAAGTGTGCAGTTTCCATGACTAAAGTATCCAAATTCGGGAGATGATGTGAACTCTAGATGAACATACCGAAGCAGCATTCTCAGAGATTCCTTTGAGTTTTGCTAGCTAGAATACTTGCATTTAATAGTGATAATCTAATGTTCATTGAGTTAAGTGTGTAAAATGTGTAGTTGTATCGGAACCCACTCATTGTTTGTTTGTGTGTGCGTTTCCTTCTTTCGTGATGCCATGAATCAAGGAAAATGGAGATTTGGATGCTGTCAAGAGTGCGATTGCTTTGGGAGCGCCGGTGAATGCTACCAATGAGTCACTTTGGATTCAAGCAGGGGATGGGACCAGGGAAGCCCTCCGTAAAGAAGATCAGCAAGGTCGCCGTCCTGGTGGTTCTGGATACGGGAAGCCCCACGAAAGATGCACACCCAACCAAAATTTTGTTTTTTTGTTTGGGAATTTCCTGGCATTTTTGTTGGCGAAAATTTAGGAAAGCTTGGACGAAAAACTATGTAAAAACCAAACTTTCCAGGTTTTTGTATGACAAAACACCCCGGGTCCAAAAATCCACTGAAGGTTCTTACCACCCCGTGTCAAGGTGGCTGGACTTGATTCCAACCACGCTGATGATGGCTGGTTTGTGAAGATGGATGATATTACAGATGATTTGTTGATTTGGAGACGTTTCTTTTTCTTAGTAGATGCACCCCATCAATCAGCTTTGAAAGGGTTTATTTGGGTGTTTCCTTAAATGCAGTAAGCCTTTGGTTCGTTTGGGTTCGTTTCGGTTCGCGCAGTGTGAATGAACCAGAAATCGGTTCGGTTTCGGTTTGTATTCCCACGGTTTGTTTCGTGGAGAGCAAATTGATTGATGCCAACTGTCTCCATATGCCATATTGATTGGTATGGGCATGGGTTCAACCCCAAAAAAGTGAGGTTCAGAGATGGAAGCCATCAGCAGGGGCCCACAAACCGAGCGTGTAGACTGATCTTTTAAAAGCAAAGGCTTTGAGATCTTAAGGGTTCAGCCTGTAGGGGACCTGTACACAGGCTCAAAAGCAAGACCGCCAGGGGCAAAAAACTCTGCAGGTTCGTTTCGTACCCAGTGCCCGATTCAGTTCCTATGTGGGTCGATTTCTAAACGGTTCCTTTCCGGTTCGGTTCCTCATGGTTCTAGAATCCCAGTTCGTATCGATTCGTAGGCTCCCTGTAAATGGTGGTACCCCCGAAACACCCCAAAATGATCATTTTTGGTAGGAAAACCATGGTTGTTGGGTACCACCATTTTAGGAAACCCCCATTTAGATATTTTAGCATACCTTCAGCATCACCAGCAATCACTACTTTACTTGGGCAGGATTGTTCCTGGGCCAAGTTTCATGTGTTTGTCGCTAAGGTCACAATGGAATCTCTTGGGGAAGGTTGTGTCAGGATGGGTGTGAAAAAGACATATATATATATATATATATATATATGTGGCAGTTGATGATGTAGCTGGTTGGTTTTTCAAACTGCCATGTTTTTTTCAATTTTGTTGTTTTATCATTTTATTATGATAGAAGACATGATTCATAGGGCAAAAAACCCTTCCCAGCATGATGTTTTGTTCAAGGTCAGTAGATTATATATGTATACTTGATTTTCTTTTGAACACGAATCTTTTAACGACAATATGAATTTCTTTAAGTCGATTGAATCATCCCCGAGGTATGGCCAAAGTGCCGTGTTCCTGGCAGCCCTGGTAGGCTCGCTTTTTCGGGATTGGCAACCCCGGGAGGCTCACCCACCATGGATCCAGCTATGAAGGCCCTAAGGTCCCCCCCAGGAAATAAGGGTTGAATAGCCGGGACTTCTTAAGGGAATCCAATGGTGTGATAAGCCCTGATCATAAGGCCGGCTATGGTACATTAGGGGTGGGTAGGTTGATCAGCCATAAATACAGTAAGTTTGTTGATTTCGTTGTTGTAGCTTAGTGTGAAGCTGTTGATTTTGCTTATTGCTGGGGATATCATGCCCACATATCAATATTATATCAATCCTTACACATCTCACCGCATTGTGATGACGTAGCGTCACGTCACCCTAAATTTGAAGGTTTTGCACTCGCAAGTTACCTAATTTCAAAATTGGAGATTACTTCTCTAATTATACAAATACATCCTATAAGATGTAAGATATGATCATCTGGGCAAATTATCGCTTACCTTAAATAGTGGTTTAGTAAAGCAATCCCCCAAACATTTTTATGGGCTTTCTTACAAATAATCACGCGCTTTTCATGCATAAACCATATGGAAACATGTATATGTGATGTCACTTTAATCTGAATTGAATTTGACTTCTGTATCGTGGAGATGTCCGCTGCGAAGGTCCCAACAGTGGCACCTATTTACGGGTCACCATGTGCAGAAAAGTTGATGTCAGTCGCTCTGTCAGTGAGGTGTAGCAGACTCTTTAAAAGAGTCCTTGTTGCATCGACCTATCCAACAACATCAAGACACATTGAAGAAGCCCATGAGAAATGGAACTCCATCGGATTCTCAAGCAGGTTGCATTTCAAAGGTCCTGAAGAAGCATATGAAGATAGCTTTCTGGAGAAAGACGATCTCATTTCCGAGTGGAAAAAGAGCATAGATGCTTCATCAGTGATTTCTGCACTTGCAGACCTGCCATGGACTGAAGAACATTCTCAGTTAATGACTCAGTACAACCACGACCAGTCAATGCAAAAGAGAAGGCAAGTTCGGAACAGACTTGTGGGTGCGTATTCAAGTACGTTTGTGCGTGACATTATAGCTTCTTCTGATTTGCTTGTCACAGGTTCACGAGGCGTGACTATGCTAACTAGTCGAGCCTTGCATGTTGTAAAAACCAGGAAGCCAGTTTCAGATTCAGTAGCTCAGGATGTACAGAAGCTATTTGAGAATGCTATTGGACTGGGGCTAGCAGGACTTCAATCACAGATAGACACTGTAAGACGTTCTGCAAATCACTGGTACGAAAAGAACAAAGTAGAGCTTGACTATATGGCAGACGTGTCCTCTGCAGCCGAACAAGTTCCTACAAATCTCCACCTCTTTGACAGACTCCGGCTCAAAGCATGGGACCGGACAATCAACGACTCAATGCAATTCCATATTTCTGACGATCATCAACTGGCAGCAGAAGCAAGCAGATGGGGCGTAGCATATACATCACTCATCTACTCATGGCTATCATCACTACGATGGCCGCAAGCTTCCACAGGCGATGACAGGGTTGGAATCACGTGGTACGAACTTGCAGTGAATTTTTGGTTGAAGACGCAACAAGCACCACTCATCAGTTTAGCCAAAGGAAATGACCCACAGCAGATTGTGAACATTGTGGAGCATCCAGCCTACGATGCATCGCATTATACATTTGCTAAAATGATTTTGGCCTTTGCAGGGGCAGTTGAACATGCAGCATATTTTTATGGCAGTGCAATTTTGCCGTTGAATCACCGCATCAAAGCAAAATCTCTTTTTCAGCTTGGGGCGAATGTTTTCAGAGAAGGATTACCGGTCAGACCAGTGATGCAGAAGAAGCAACACAAAACGATGGCAATGATTGACAGCTACATACAACAGCATCAACATGGCAACAACATGCAGTTTCACGAATATCCAAATATTCCGAGATGTGCACCGATTTTTCATTCGCGGTTTTCTGACATTGAAGGAGATACTTTTCAAAGTTGGCAGACGCGATACACACGGCGGAAGAAGTTCATACAAGCACAGAAACGAAACACTGACTGATTATCGACACGACGCTTGAACGAAGATACTTGGGCATAAGACGACATGTTGGGACTTCAGACGGGAACGTATGTCTTTCGCACGGAGCATGCCAGTTTCGAAACTTAGTTGACTTCGAGTTTTTTCGTTTCACAGTTTGTCTTTTCACTTTCGAATTGCGCCAGCTCAATAGCAGATTGGCCTTTGAACCATGGACCTGTCCGTCTCTGCGTGGGCTGGGGGCGGGCAGGACAAACAAAGAGAGTCGCTCCTTTTTTCAGGTGTAGTATGGCCCAGTAACTATGCTAATTTGCCCAGATGATACATATCATAATATGTATTCAGAAGTATATTGATTTATATTGGCTGAATATATTCAGAATTTGACTTGCCATATATTCATAGTTCCTAATTCATGCCCTTACATTGAACTGGCCCCCAAAGCGAACAAATGTGCCCTGAAAAATAGTGGTTGGAAGACGATCCGGCCTCTTTTTGGGGGATACGCCCCTGAAAATTAATGTAGAACCTAAATAAAAATCACCCAATTAAAAGGAAAATTATCTTCCAAATCTTCATTTTTGGATTCAACATGTTCATTTTTTGGGGTGATACCGTTGAATGTTCAGAAATCCCAAACATAACCACCGTGTGGATCTATCCCAAACCCCGTCGTAAATAATGAGAGATTCTCCACTTGGGATGTATCCCAAAACCCTTTGAAAAATGATGAGATTTCAACTACCAACCTCAAGTGGTGGGAAGAAATCCTGGGATGTAGAAAACCCCGTCAATACACTCTGGAAGATTAACATAGAACCTACAAATCATCCATTTAAAAAGGAAAATGATCTTCCAAACCTCCATGATTATGTTCCATGTTAATCTTCCAGGGTGTAATGGGTGATTTCAACTACCAACCTCAGCTGGTGAAATAACGGAGTTCAGGAGCCACGGAAGTCCTTGGATTCTTAGCCTCTGAAAAAGCGGCACCTTGGTTGGTGAGCCACGGAAGTAGTGCAGGCGTAAAGTGTAATGTGTTTTTTAATAGATACAAATGATAAGTGATGTGTATTATGTAGTCATATATACATATACACATATATTATATGCGTGATGTGTATGTACTTTATATATATATATATTTATATATGGTCACCCCCCCAAGATCTACCTATCTCATTTTTTAACGGTATTTACAGTATAAAATGCTTATTTTGCAAAAGCAAAAAATGATTTGTTTTTTGTTTACGTTTTAAAGTATTATACTCAAAAACATTCAAAAACCCAGTGTATTTTACATGTTTTCTTGTATACATATTTAAAAACTATAAAAAAAAGCTCGAGGTTTTAGTGTTTTTGTACGATTTAGGCACCATAAAGCACCATAAAGTGGAAGTTTTGATCTGGAAAAGGTTGCGAATGGCAGGATGCCAGTCATCACCAGGATGACCTTCCATTTTTAGGAACAGGAATCCGGGAATCCACCAAAAAAAATTCCTTTGTGACTGGTTATAGTGGGTTGGGGGGGGTAGACCGAACCGAAAAAAGAAAAGGGGGCCTTTTAGAAGGCGGTTTGGAAGGCGGGAGTTTTTTCTTGATGCAGGACGTTGTGGCTCTTGATGCTGTTTTGCTTGGAGTTGGGAACCCCTAAGAACCCCTAAAACGGAGGATGCGAGGAGACTTGGAGACTTGGAGAGTTCCAGACAAGGTACAGTACATAGACTGAGTTTGTATAGAAGTATATACAAGTGGACTGATATGTGGCAAATGTGTTGTGAAAGAGCACACAAATACATAGACACATAGTTCCATATTTACATGTATAATATGTACCGTAGATTTTTTTGGTCAAACGCAATCGTATATACATACGTACACGTTATCATTTGCGTAGGAAGGTATACAAAATGGGTCACGCACCCGTTTGGGGCAGCTGGTCAGTGGCATTGAATGGCCGTTATGGCCTTTTTTTTAAAGATTCTGGTGCCCGACCGACGAGTGATAAGACGGTTGTCGTACCCCGTTTTGAAAGAATCAACTACGTAATGCAAGAAATATTTTCCTGAGCAATGAAAAAACCCTGATTGTTTGGGGTATATAGGGGATTATACTACCCCAGCTATGTGGGGGCTATCATAAGTCATTACAAGGAGTATTTCATGGAAAGGATCCGGCTGTTTTTTTTCTTGACTCAAGTTCAGTGATGTTGGGTTGGTTCCTTACCCTCGCCTGAAGCTAACAGTTCGCACCTGAAAATGGATGAAGAGAAACGGACGTTGAAAAAAACTAGTTTGTTAAGAACACACCTTTCATTTTTTTGGAAGGAATACTGCTTTTGAAAAGGCTATATACATCATTGCCCAAAGGTACCACTATACAAAATTGCTTCATGTGAAGATTTATTTTTGGCTTTGAAGCCTTTTGGTGGACTTGCTGGAAAATAGTGTTTTCAATGAAAAAAACTACACGGTCGCACGGCCTCCCCCTCTCTTGTTTAAATGCCGATTGCGGGCCAAGATGAAACAGCTCTTGGAGTCGCAGGGCATTGCTTTGCAGGTGCGATAAATTGTTAGCCGGAAATTTAGGTGGTAAGGTCAAAGCTGGATGAAAACCACCTTCACTTGCTGATGCTGCTGGTGCTGCTGATGTTGATGTTGTGGTTGTTGTGGTTGTGGCTGGTGATGACGTCGACGAGGACTTATAACAATGATGATGATGATGATGATGATGATGGGGGGGATGAAGATTGAAAATTGAAGATGAAGATGAAGATGAAGAAGAATGGACCGCGAACCTATAGTTTTGCCAGAAACTTGGACTATATACATGTGTACGTTACCATTATTTGTAGAGTAAAGGGGTCCAGGGCCGATGGTTCACTTCTTCACATGCAAAATCACCCTAGATGGTGAAAGGCAAGGTTTTGCATCTATACATGTCCCAATCTCCATGGTCCATGTGTACATGCCAGGAGCTGGCGAAGGACCACGAAAAGCTATGCCGGCTTTTCAACCAGGCGGACTCACCTACAAACCTTTATCGTACCCCAACAGAACTAAAGGAACCTACCATTATAGAGTTAAATATAACAAATTGGAATGGCCATTTTTTCCTAGATTCATCATAAAATGTACCCTCTGGTAAACTAACATGGCAATGAACTAACAATTTTTTCACTAGGAAATGCATCTTCAATCCGGGACCAGTCATTTCAGCCAGCTTTGTTAGTTTGTCAGTGGATCTGATAGCAGGTCAGTGGATCTCATGGGTAAAACTGTGTCCCCGAACTTCTCCCCAAAAAATGATGTTCACACAGTTTCCTCAGAGGAGATGCATTCTTATGAAGGTTTTCAAACTCCAAATTTGAAGACGCACCACCTCGATTCATCCATTGTTTTTCTACATTTGGAAATATAAGAATTCCTCTTTGAAGAAAGGAGTCACACCACATCAACCCATTGTTTTGCAGCAATCTCAACCATTGCATCGCTTGACGTTCAACCTTCCCTAGTGGTACACATTGGAAATCGTGAGGTGAATTATCCTAGCATTGCGATATTTCATATTTCAACATTGTAACATCTTTTGCTGAAAAAACTGTTGAGACGTTTGATTCTTTCATCCATCAAGTTTCAACCGTTCAACATTTCCACCCAAGGGTGCTTAGTGATGAGCATTTCTTTGCAGAATGGTCCGATTGCAAATCTTCAGATCCCCGTTGTTTGCTGTTTTTAAGCAGTGTCACCAAGAGACGTTGAAGTTGAACTTTACGTTGGTCTTTACAAACGACCTCTATATAGATGAAATTCACCCAGATTTGTTGAAAATTCATGGGGGACTTGTGGATCTGTTTTATTTGATTTGCAGGCAACATCTGTGGAGGGATCTGCATGTTCAAGTCAGACATTGACTAGGTGGTGGTTTCATTTTTTCACCCCGAAAATTAGGGAAATGATCCAATTTGAGGAGCATATTTTTCAGATGGGTTGGTTCAACCACCAACATGTATGGTTTTCATTCCCCTCCAACAAGCGTGTTAATAAAATGCAACATGGTGTGCCGGACTTGACCATTTTTGACTCACTTGACGGAACTTTTTGGATGGAGTTGCAACCACCAAACTTAATACAGAAATGTGAAATTTAGCTTCTTGCAGATGTCGGAATCCAATTGCAAATTTCGGATGTCCACCTCTTTCACCTTCTTATCAGCCAATAAAGTGCCAAAGAAGAATGATTATTATATTAAACATATATTTATCAATTTATATATATATATATAAATGCATGTGAAGGAATCTATTTGTCATGGTTTTTCTCCAAGCATGGACCCAGTGGGTTGATTTGCGCGATCAGGTCGTTATGCGATCGCCATATCCTGTAGAACATGCGGCGCCTGACACATGGGCTATGGAAAATCCTCGGCAAAATGGTCCATGTTTAGTGGAAAATGACTAGCTTTTGTTGCAGGGAATGGGTTGAAGGGTTCTTGGTGAAAGAGGACATGTTCTTAAATTCATGGAATTTTAGTACTAAATGCAATGTGAATCAAGCAGTTTTTTTGCGGACAAGAGCCAGGGCACAGTGCAGTCTAAAAAGGGGGTCTACTGTTCTACTTGGAACTGTTCTTGAATATGACTTAGCTGAGTTTGTTTCAGCTATGCTAGAGGGCTACAGATTCACCCCCTGCAGGTGATTGGCACCTCCATGTGCCCACTCAAACACAGGTCAGCGGGGTCCCGGTGTTTGAGTAAATCAGGGAGGATAAAAAAGGTATCAGTTCTCAAGTGATTTTTTGTTAAAAAGTGTTTGGAAGCAGTCAGATAGGGTGATTGTTTGATTCTTCCTGGCCATAATCACTGCCAAAAGCATCAGTTGGGAAAGATTTGTTGTAGCTTGTTTGCAACCATGTTGAAGCAAATTGATCTATGAGCACTTTTTTGTAGGACGCATTTGAAATCTGGGATTATTAAATTTTCAGAAATAATGGAGGTGAATTATTTCCCGACAATTTGCATTTCATAACTCATGGTTGCATTTAAGATGTCCAGTTTGTTCGCATTTACCCTTCGCCCCTCGGCCATCAAGTTCAAGGTGAAGTGGGTTCAAAGCTCTGGTGAATTTTTTACACCCTAGTGAAAGTAGATTGCGCAACTCCAAAAGGTGGCGTAGTAGGGGCCATGATAAACCAATACATGGGCGTTGTGCCATCTATTGTCCAGGTAGCATAATCACAAAGCAGAATCCATTGCCAGGTTAATCTGTGACCCTTTTAACCCCGATCGTTGGAGGTCCCCAACAACCGATGAAATTTCGGGTCATGTTTCCGTTAGAAGTGTTCGGTCGATGAAACACCGCCGCTTTATGTTGATGTTTCAGACCTCAAGAGCCTTCCACCTTAATGGTAGTTTGATGCATTTCCCCTTGGCATTTTAACGGGCAATAAATGTCACCAGCAAATTGTTCACCAACAAAAACACATGAGAAATCCATGCCCAGTTTCGGACTCTTCCCCGTTTAAGATGTTAGATTCCCTTTTCATTCGAACCTAGGGTCTATAACTTCGGAACTTGGGAAAATCACCGCCGTTGCATTCCGAGTGCCGGCGTCGGCGTCCATTCAGTTTAGTTCACCAACTGAATACTGGCAATTTTGATGGGTTTTCTTGTTGGAAAATTCTTTTGCTAGGATTTTGAGTTTTGCGATTTCAGGCACACATAGTTCTTTTGGCAGCTTTTCAAGCGGCTATGTTTTTTCACAGTCTGCATCCTCTAGATGGCACACCCTGTTTTTTTTGGCAGCCTACTGAAGATGACAGTATGCCATGTTAGGTTAGATGCCTGTATTTATGGTATATATTATTTGTAAATCATGTGTATATAGATGTATATTTAAATATGAAAAGGGGCCCCGGGGCAATTTTACATACACATGTTGGACCATCCTCAAATCAATCGACTCAAAAAGGGGTATCATTTTTTTATGGGTATAGTAATTTGCCTAGACCTTGCCGTTCTTTTTTATGGTTTGGAACAAGCGCTTTGTCACCAGGAGTTTGATGTGGCCGAGGCGAGGATGGTTGTGGGTGAAGTATGGAAGACCATCCCAGTGGATGTAAGTGGTTAGGATCACCCCCATTTATAAGCTACACTCCGGTAATCTAACATAGCAATGAAAATGGACCCTTTGAAGATGCATGTCCTATTTAAGCATGGAGATTTTCCAGCCAGCTATGTTAGCTTACCAGAGGGGTATAAAGCTTGGCTATGTGGAAGGGACTTGTTTTTTCCAATTACGAGTCCTGGGACGATGCTCCAAGTAAGATCTTCCAGGTGCTGAAATGGAGTAGTTTTTTTTTGGTGGTTGATAGGAGCTGGGAATTGTTGAAACATCTCAATCTTTTCCTAGGGAGAAAGAGAGAGGGAAAGACAAGTCGTAAGAAATTGGAGGCGTCATTTGTTATCCAACTTTTTGGGTACTACCCAACCTCCACCAAACTGGCGTGACTCATGGGCACCTTTTTTGGTTTCACCGTTTCAGCTTTGGTGGAAATATATGCAGCACTTGCCAAAACGGGAAAGCAGAAGAGGCAAACAACAAACTCATCCTCCCAATTTTTTCCAAGATGCTTATCTGCCGAAGTGATCAATCGGGCCCTTTGTGCCAACCAATCCTGGAAACATCATCAGCTTCTCACACTGATTTACCAGGACATGTTGGGTACGACTGCCAAACGATTCTCCTTTCAAATTTTTCATTAAAGTTTGTTGGCCAAAATTTGGCGAGAGCATTCAACTATACTCACAAGTTCGATTGTTGTGGTTCGCCTGGAATCTAGAATGAGTCCCGTTCCATCAGGAATCCTGGACCCCAAACAAAGCTTCCCTCACAAAAAACATGGAAAACATATAAATGTAAATCATCTTCAACCATACAATTTGGGGTAAAAATGGGTTTTGTTAAAAGCTTATTGGGATTCATTTGTACCCGTTGCCTGGTTTGCATTTTGTATAACGTTGGCTGGCGGTTTTCATTCCAGTCAAAAAAAAGATCCTCATCTCTCAAGGCTTCGAAGACTCGTATATGCCAGGTGAAGTACCTTGGTTGAGATCCCGGTAAGATGGCACAAACGAAAAATAGTCGAAGGATGTTTAAATAGAAACTTCCGACAATATGGACAGTTGAAAAGCAGAGTAGAGTAGTCAAGTCAGCAGAAAGAAGATGCAATAGCGCGAAAGTCAGAAGAAAGAAGATACATCCGCGCCAAATGTTAGAGAAGTCGCGAAATGCTGTGTTTTTTCAATGATTCGTGTGTCGGGTCAGTCGAAAAGTAGGCCTGTTAAAGCGGCGGGTGCGGAGGTAGGTGCTGAGAGGAGACATCAAAAATTGCACGCCGCTGTGGCGAAAAGCACATTTTGAAGTGAAAATGTACAAAACATGAGGTGCTTGGAGCACTTTTTGAAGTTCTGATGTCGAAAAAAATGCACACTGCTGTGGCGAAAAGCCCATTTGGAAGTGAAAATGTACAAACCATGAGGTGCTCGGAGCACTTTTGGACGTTCTGATGTCGAAAAATTGTACGCCGCTGTGGCGAAAACCACATTTGGAAGTGAAAATGTACAAAACATGACGTGTTCGGAGCACTTTTTGAAGTTCAGATGTCGAAAAATTGCACGCCGCTGTGGCGAAAAGCACATTTGGAAGTGAAAATGTACAAAACATGTGGGGTTCGGAGCACTTTTTGACGTTCTGATGTCGAAAAATTAGTCAGGTAGTAAGTTAGTCAGTTAGTCAATCAGTCAGTTCGTCACTTAGTCAATTAGCTAGTTAGTCAGTTAGTTAGTCAGTCAGTTAGTCAATTAGTCAGTTAGTCAGTTAGCTAGTTAGTCAACTAGTCAGTTCGTCAGTTAGTCAATCAGTCAGTGAGTCATTTGGTCAGTTGGCTAGTTAGTTAGTTAGTTAGGTAGATAGTCAGTTAGTCAAGTACTCAATTAGCAGCTAGTCAGTTAGTCAGTCAGTCAGTAAGTCAATGAGTCAGTTCGTCAGTTAATCAACCTATCAATCAATCAGTTAGTCTGTTAGCTAGTTAGTCAATTAGTCAGTTCGTCAGTTAGTCAGTCAGTCAGTTCGTCAGTTAGTCGGTTAGCTAGTTAAGTAGTTAGTTAGTCAGTTAGTCAATTGGTCAGATAATCAATTAGTCAGTTAGCCAGGCAGTCAGTCAGTAAGTAAATTAGTCAGTTCGTCAGTTAATCAACCAGTCAATCAACCAGTCAATCAGTCAGTCAGTCAGTCAGTCAGTCAGTCAGTCAGCCAGTCAGTCAGTCAGTCAGTCAGTCAGTCAGTCAGTCAGTCAGTCAGTCAATAGATCACTTCATCACTTAGCCAATGACTCAGTTAATCAGACTGTCAATCAGTCAAGGTCAATGTTTTTGCTCTGACATCCGTCACTCACAGCAATCAATCTCTCCTATACGTGTCCTATTCTTGAAACTTCCGCCACCGCCTTGTGCGGTACTACTGGTAGATCTATGCTATTTGATACGCAAAACTACATACAAAAACCTCGGGTTTTTTGGGGTAGACCCAGGACATTTAGATGGCACACCCAGGGATATTGTACTTATTTTGGGCTATGCAGGGATCCTGGGCTTTGTTGTTCAATGTCTCAGCGCATTCACCAGAGGCCTTCCAAACAGGGGTTACCATCATGTTGTACGCATTGCACTAACATGAACGAGACAACCACCTGTGACACGCCCGTTGACGAACTGAATGAATGTGGGCGATGACGAGGGTGATCAGGATGAGGCCTCGTGCTTCATGAATGGCCATGGTAGCCATAGAACATCTATATAGTTGCAAAAATTCCCCACCATTTTTCCAAGGATTTCCTTGTAGAAGATGATGACTCAACTGCCACAAAACACTCGCCATGTTGGAGCGGAAGAGAGCCTAGCCTCATGTTGTTTTTTCATATTGGTTCAGCAGATGATGCGTTTTCACAGAGGTCCAGCTCCACATGGCAACATGAGAATCCAGATTTCCTAGCCTTGCAGAACTCCTCCTCAACTCACCCCCCGGAAGCTAGAAACACCCACCAAGGAACGATCATATATCCCACCAACAGCGAAAGGAAAATCATCGACTGAAAAGTGCCTTGGGATGTGATATGTTACACCCCTAAAACTAACTGGAAAATTTCACTTTTTAATAGGAGCTACATTTTGAAATGGTGGATGTTTTATTGTCATGTTAGTTTTTCTGGGGGGTGGTTCCCTGACCCCTAATTTATGCGATCATCCATCCTCAGACCATCACATACCTGGAGCGGATTCTCCGAGAGCGATACTAGTCTTTGCGCACCTGCTAATTTCAAGCTTAGGCTGACATCAGAAGGTCCCTTGATCTTGGCGGAAGTCGCCTTTCCTATTTGCTTGGGGGCCGCCAGTAAGGGGTACAACGAAACATGGTTTTTAGAAGGACTGTTGATTGAAAATTTAAACTTGAATTTCAAGTCAAAAGAAAATTGAATCTTTGGAAACGCTCGTTCTCTGCTCAGCATGATGGTTTGTCAGGATTTTCCCCTTGTTTTACCTCCTGTCCGACACCAAATCCAGATGCTGATGGCGATGATTGACTTTTTTTAATTGTGCAAAAAGCTTTCTGGTAGAACTTTGCGCAGACAAAAGGGTGCAAAAGTAGATTCTTGGGGCGGGGGGTGAGCATAGATATATTTATATATATATATGTGTCTTAATCATCTACATTCATTTAAATATATTTGCAATAATCTTAAGTGTAAAAAACACATACGATTCCAACATAGCAAGCCAAACAGCTGTTTCAAGCAAATCTTGGATATCTATGGATGAGATGGATGCATATGTTTCTTTGCTACCTTGGTTTTCTGCAAACTTTGTGCCAAGGATTTTTTTATGCTGTGACAATGCTGGCGTCAGCCCATGTCAGGCGTGGCTTCAGTGGGATTGGAACTTGGCAGTTGTAGAAAGCGGTTATATATGTTAAAGATGCCCTTTGCAATGAGATCGGTAAACTATAGTCGGATGGATTGCTTTGGCTGTTGGTCGGACGATGATGATGATGATGATGATGATGATGATGATGATTCGTAATAAACCTTGATGATCCACATCTAAGTATATATTAACGCCAATGATGAGACAATCCACTCTTTGACTTGCCTACAAGTAGGCCGCGGCTTTTCGTGGTCATCACAAAGCCCTGGAGCAGATTGCAGAAGTGGCGGGACCGATCAAACCAGAGGCCATCGATCCAAGGTGCCGTGGGGGGTGAAACTTCCGCTGCTGTTGGGCTGTGGGGGGTTTTTTCCCTTGGAAAACCTTAACTTTGGAACCTGAAAAAAAAAGGCCACTTGGAAAAGGTAAGAACATTTAATACGTACAAACCATCCAATTCTTTGGGGGTTCCATGTTAGTTTTTTTTTCGATGGGTGTGTGGCTCAAAGAATCGTAATGTCTTAATCTCTTCCAAATAGATATCCAATGAAATCAACTTTGAGAAATACACTTCACCGCGAATTGGGCTGAAAATCGTCCTGCTCAACATGCCCAAGTAGGCTTGGTGAACAATATTGTAGTTGACCCACATCACTCAAATCATTGAACATTTGTTAGGTTTTTTTCCCCAACCCTAAGGATCTTTGGGCCCTCCAATGGAAGGGGTTGAACCTGTACAGCAGGGGTAGGGTCCTCAAAATAGCCAGTTTTCAGGGGTCAGGATACTTAGGGATGTTTTTTCCAAATCTAGTTCCTATATCCCTATTTTTTACGAAACTCTGATTTAAAAAAAATCTCCCACACGTCCAAACTGATGCCAGGTCTGTTCCGGCTTCCCCAACATCTCCTGAAGTCATTCCTGTGATACCTGTGGATGTACCACATCCGGGTGCTGGAACTACAGTCATCGATGCGGCTGTGTCAGAGGAGGGTGTTTTTTCTACAAAGATCCAGACATGAGATCTGTTGTCATGGGAATCTAAGGGTATCATAGGGTATCCACCCAATGCCACCTCTTGAGGGATTCTGGACATGCCACCTCTTTGTAATTTGTGTGGGGGTACTTAGGGATCATTGAATGCCCCTGAGATGTTTAAGATCCATGGAGATCTGGGTGGGCGTTTTTTTTTTTTTTTCGAATCCCACGTATGCGTGACTTGCAGACGAATCATGTATCACTGTATCAATCTGTATCGCATATCACTACCTTTACTTGGGTATGGAAGTTGAATAATATTTGGGGAATATCACTACCTTTAATTAATCTGTATCACTTATCTGAAGACTTTTTGTGTTGAAAATCACCAACGGTCAGAAGGGTACCCTCTCTGAAACTAACAGCTTGCACCTGAAAAGTCAAGTTTCAAGATGATGTTCCCCTGCTCCAGGTGGGATATGTTAGTTTCCTGGAAGTTAGTCCATATCCTCACCAATGGCTTATTAGAATCTCCATTTAATTGGGCAGTATAATCCCCGATGTACAGCAAATCACCAGGGTTTTGGTCATTGCTCAGCCAGTCCCCAAGCCCCGGCCATGGCCATCGGTCCCAGGAGATTTTGTGCCGATTGGAAGGCCTTTGGCAAACCTTGCCGTTGGCACCTAAAGAGACGCCTTTTTGAAAAAAAAACGCCACGGACCCGTTGACAGGCCAAGGCGGAGCAAAGGAAACGTGAAAAAGGTTGCACTGTTTTGGGGATAAAGGATTTGTTTAACCAGAACACGTATGTATGTATATATATTTATATACAGTGTTTACTTGTGAGGTGATTTTAGGTGACTTTAGATACTGTAAAGCATAGTGTTGTCTCTTGTTTTTGGATATGATATTTATATTTATTCATGTTTATTATTGTGTGTGTACAGGGATATGTATTTTTAACATAGGCATTTTGATCGCGTGTTTCAGATTGGCACCAACAACTCCTTTGTTATTGTTCCTTAGAGTTGCAAACAAGTTCTCTTCGCATGACCTCAAAGTTCTTGGCTTTTCAAGATTTAAGATAAGGGGTGTGTCACTTGCAGGTTTTCCAGTGGTGGATGTTTCTGTTACCCTCCCTGAAAACCAACATAGCACCTGAAAATAGGCCATCCAAAAGGAAACTTGTCTTCCAATTTCAGCAGTGCTTAGGATGTTGATTCACTTCGAAGCATCATTTGCATCATCCAATGATATGGATGGAGCCATGTTAAGTGATGGACCCTCAATAGTGCATATCGTACTGTTGCTGGAAGAAATCCTGCACCAGTTGATCTAGTAGATATCCCAGTATTCATATGGTTTTATACATCCCAGGTGGTGCAGCTCAATGTTATACAAACTACCAGATCGAAGCATCCTCAAATACATATAAGAGTAGGGAATTGGGTACCTCCAAAAAGAAAAAGCAATAGATTGACAGTGATTGAAAATTGCGCATATTCTATGTATGCCCTTGGACCCAAAACCATGAACAATGAAGGTTTTAAACCCCCCAATTATGAGTTATAACCCCTAAAAATGAAGGTTGTGGGTTCCCCATGGTGTGGGAGGACTGTGTACCCTCCTCAAGAAAAAACTAAGGAAAGCTTCGCCGACGGATCGTGCCTACTTCGACGATGTGGAGGGCTGGCTCACCACCGCCCTCAATGCGGCCATTGGAGACTTGCGGAACGGGTGGGTTAGGAGAGTGTCTCAAAACGGATGGGTTTTTTTTTGGATGCAAGATGTGGCTTCTCCGGACCTCCAGACGTAGTGTATCATGGTATCTTTTATAAGTTATAAACTACTCAAAGTCTAGCAGGTGTATACATATACAGTATGTGTTTATAATATATGTGTATCTACATGTGAGAGCATGTACAATATATAATTTTTGAAATATATACTTTACGTACCATAAATGTTTAAATTTGCATTTATATATTATACACATGCTATGTTGGTATGTTGTGATTCCATGGCTGATTCCCACTTGAACCAGTGGATCCTCAGCATGAAATCACCCGAGGAGCTTCAAAACTCGAGGATGCCATGTCTTCTGTGTCTCGAATGAGGTTTTTGATGCTCGGCGGCAGGTCTCGCAGAGCTAGGTGGTGGCAACTCAAAAATTTTGGGAATGTTCACCCCGATCCCTGGGGAAATGATCCAAGTTGACGAACATATTTTTCAAATTGGTTGAAACCACCACCTAGATAGCTATTTATTGGAATGATTTGATGGAAAGTTGTCCGACTAAAACGGTTGGGATGAATGATACATGATACAAAACAACGAGAAACATGATAATTACTTTTGTTTAAAGAATATTCTATCAACTGGCAAAAGGCTTTCTGTCTGTTTTTTTTTCCTAGGCTAAACCGCCAGCCTTTGGATGATTCAGAATGCTTTTGTAAGGGGGAATCTGTTTTTTTCAGTATCGTTGAAGGAACAGGTTCCAAAAAAAAATCGCAGCCCTCCCTAAAAAATCACATCTTGCCCCCTCGAAAAAATGTTGGCTTGGGTAACTACTTTACCAGGTTGGCCCCTACCAGTTATGTATATATAGATGGGGTTATAACCCCTATAGGTAGGGTTATAACCCTAGTGAAACTCAAGTATCTTCGGTCATTTCCAGGCGCCCCCTAAGTCCGCTTATAACTGGTAGGGGCCCACCTGGTATGTTAACTTTTAGGGCGGAATTGTTGAGCAAAATTCCAGCTCCTTCAAAATGAAGAAACCAACATCCCAAAGCAAGAATTGATTCATGATTCAGCATGTGTTTGAGGAAATGATTATGTATATTCATTCCTAAAAACTGAACCTTCCTATTGACAGATGCAGGAAACAAAACAAACAATTCAGTGTGTCCAGGATCTATCCCGAACCTGGTGGATCTTTACCGACACATGTGGACTTGCACCTGGGGCTGGAAATCTTGAGCCAACAAAATTCCTACGAAACTGCCCGTGTTGTGACAGGGATCATGATCCATTTTTTCTTTGGGGGGGGGGCAAATGTATGGTAATTTTTACTTCTTGGGTTGGTGTCCTATAATGGCCCCTGTGTGAGAACAAGCCGTTGATTTCTTCAAGGTGACAGAAACTCTTCAGCACCACATTTTAGTGGTCATCACTCGGTACAAGCTACTGATGTTTCACCAATGGTATAAGTATAATTGGTTTATTTTCAGTGTGGGAACTGTATGTCCATGTACTTGCCCTTGCAGTGAGATCAAGGTTTATCTAGTTGGATTGAAGTTAAAGCAAGTTCAGATCAGAATTGATGTCATTGGTACCATAAACTTTGGCAACAGAAACCTTTGGTGGGATATATCCAAGCTATACCAGCAATATGTTTACTCTGTAAATGACATAGCATGGGGTAACATCCCAAGGTCTAGCAGTTTAGCATAGCACCAGAAGGTGATGGGTTTCCAAGTTCGGTGCATCATGGTTCATCTCCTCTTTCTTTCAGTAGTTCAATTGTCAGGTGAACAACATGATAGCTGGTTGGAGGTTAAGCAGAAACGCCAGTGAATGAAGGGTATAACGATCAACCTTAAGTAATCCCTTGGACCTTTAGCCTTAGCTCCTTCATGTGGTCCACTAGAAATTTAAACCTCTGACCAGAGTCACGTTCAAGATTTTTTTTCCAATTTTTGTACCTTACGAATCATGGTACAGCAGGTTTTTTTTTCCCTTGAAGCACTCAACTCAAAACCCAGAAAAATTTGGAGGTCCTATGATGGGATGAATATGTTTTTCTTTGCGTTTAGGACATGTCAGACAATCTGGACAAAAACGTCAAAAATGCGTCGTTTTCTCATAGTTTTTTGCTTGTAAAAGAAAAGGCCTGGAGTCCAAATCATCATTTTCAGGAAATGTACATTCCCGAAACTTAACATGGATACCACAAATTATGGTTTTGAAAAAACGTATCTCCTTTTAAATATATATGGCCATTTATGGTATCTTATTTTAAATTTCCGGAAATGTATGTTGTTCACTTGGTCCAAAAATCAGTTGTTTAAATCAATGTCGCGGTTTGTCCCGGGAATCCACGAGTTGTCGTTGAAACCCGCCACTTGAGGCCTCGCTATGATAAGACAGGTTTGCGCACGAGCTATACCTTCCTTTTGTATTTGAGCGATTGTGCAGTGGGAGGCGGGTTTGGAATTTGGGCCGATTTTTTTTTGTTGGAAAGTTGGAAGTTACAAGATGGATGTGCAAAGATTTGAATGGTTGGGGTAGGTTGAATTAATTACCTACCCTCGAAGGAACTAACATATCCCCACTCAAAGATGATTTTCCTTTTCCCAAGGTGGGATATGTTAGTTTCCTGGCGGGTAATTGACTACCCATCCAAGAAACTAACATATCCCATTTGGGGAAACGGAAAATCATCTTCAGATTCAAAACTGTCTTGGGAAAAGGACATGTTGCACTGCCCTGGAGGGTAATGATATATGTTATGAATTGGGAGAGATTCGAAGACTGGGAGTTGGGAATGATGATGGAATGATGTATTTTTCCAATAACGAAAGTTTGCTGTTGCTGGCTACGTGAGGGAGTCCCATCACTACTTTGTCCTTGAGGCATCCAGAGATGTCCAAAGCTATAGACTTCTGTGAAACTGGTTTACTTAAGCCCAAGCTTAACTCCTTTTAGTGTAATTACAATGCTTCATATGATGCAACCCGCTTTGCGCTGTTTAGCCGTGTGTTTCTGCTGAAGGATGTTAGAGGTGAAAGGGATAGCTTCAAGGAAAGAGTATCCAGCAGGGTGGCATGATCATCGGTCGCCTTTGTGTTTGACAGGACTAAAAATAACCACTTTCTCCAACCCGTTCTGACACTTGAGGTGCAGCGTACTTGAAGTTTGCCATAGTGCTTCACTGATAGTACTTGATATACCCTGTGGAATTGAACAGGTCCCCGCGCAAGATGGCTAGAAGATTGTTTTTCTCGTTTTTTAAAGGTGTGATATGCTAGTTCCCAGGAGTAAACGTACACAGTTTCTATCAGATGGTCTGCAGCAAATTCAACTTGACATGTCAAAGTACGTGAAAACAACAAGGCAACAACAAAAAACACATTTCATCAAATACCATCATTAACCATCTATCATTATTAAAAACACCTATATTTTTACATGGTGTTTTTACACCTCATACATGTGTTCAACTCTTCACCGAACTCAACCAGGTGAGACAACCTTTCTTGAAGCCTTGGATGGCGATGCCCAGTTGGCACCCAGTGGTGGTGTTGCACCTGGAGAACGTCAAACAGTAGGAACTGTTAGCCCCAAACGTGGACGACTGCTATTGAGCCTTGGGTGCAGGTTATCAATACAGCAGGGAGTGGAGCTGTATATTTTTGTTTGGATTATTTTTTGGGTGCTGTATCTTTTTGGTTCAGAGACCTGATGTTTTTTTGTTTTTTAATTTCGGAGGTTTAAGATCAAAGGACGAAAAGGTCATGTTTGTACTGTATTTGTTTGTCTATACGCCAGCATGTCCATCGTGACAATAATTATTTCACCAAACATTTCAGATACCTAAAACGAAGGAATCCTATATAAGCTCTACGTTTTCTTATGTAAGGGAAAACCCACCCCGAAAATAGCCTGAAAATAAGGTTATCAATTTTTAGGTATCTGAAAGTCTTGGTGAATTCAGTACATTCTTTGCAAACTGTGTGACAACCCATTATGGGATGAAATCCTACCGAGTTATATAGGGATTATATATATATATAATGAACCAATATAAGGATCCCTATGAACCTATATAATGTCAGGATGCCGCATGCCTGTCCACATTTGGCTGCTCCTGTGGTGGAAGTTCCTAAAGTCTTGGTGCGTGGAGAGGCGAAGATTGGGAGGAATAGATGTGAAAAAAAGTTACACCCCCGAAGTTTAACAGCTCGCCCCTGATTCATGGTGGTTGGAAGACTGCTTGCTTTCCTATTGGGTGTCGGTAACTTTTCAGGGGCGAGCTGTTAAACTTCGGGAGGGTAATAGTGTTTTTTCCTCATAAAGGTGGGTGTTTGGTAAGGTAATTCTCCTGGGACTCGCTATAGATACCCTCATTGATATTGGAAATTGGTTTGAAAATAGTTTAAATTTGTATATATAATTCACCTAGACCAATGCAAGACATGTGCAGATTTGGGTGTGATTTGGGACTTTATCCAAGAGAAACCCTAAGTTGAAGACATGACTCGCCACCGGAACACATGCTTAAAATCACAACAAAGGAGAACACCGAAAATGATGGCTCTTCAAACTGGCGAGACATAGTGCAGCAACATAGATTTCAGCTAAGGGTTTGTTCGTTGAGGTTGGCTGCTAACCATGTTAACTCATAGGCATATTCTTACAATCTGTTGATAATTGGGCTTCTTAGGACAGCAAAAAGCACCTGGATCAACTACCAATTTAACGGATCAGATGGAGCACTATTGCATCTATTCAACTACCAACTACTATTCATCTATTCAACTCCTATTCAATGCTACCTGCATCGACTACTATTTGATGGGCATCAATTCATGGTTCACTGAAGGAACAAGAGCATTTGCAGATGAGACATGTTTGGGATCTGTGCTCCACGGTCAGAATTGAGCGAAGGTAGATTATTGAGTGGACAAGATGAACCAAACTCAAGTGTGTTATATAATTGTTCCATCTAATTTTTGAGATTACCGCAATCAAATGGTTGTAAATCAACACATAATTTCCCCAACTGTATCACTTAAGTCTTAAGCATGCTCAAATAAGCAACTTATAGCCCATAGGATCCATGGGATTTGTATATTTATCCGCTAATTTACCTAAAAAACAACTTTAAATGTAGGTGAATATACCATTCCCATGGATCCTATGGGACATATCTTCCCAAATAGCAATCTGTTTCTGCGCAGTAACTTTTCCTAACCATCAGTTACGTATCCATGTTAATTTTTTAGGCTTTTATATCCCGTGCACCTAAATGTAGGTACCCCTAAATATACCAATAAATATACCTTCAATCACATGGATCCGTCATTGGGATACACCCCGGAAGATTAACATGGAACACAATCATGGAGGTTTGGAAGATCATTTTCCTTTCCAAATGGGTGCTTTGTAGGTTCCATGTTAATCTTCCGGGGTGTAGGATTGGGAATGTTTGGGGAATAGTACAATTGATGTGTGGAACTGCAGGTTCTGCCTCCACCCGACCACGTGGGCACTGCTGTTGCACCTGTGGTGAACACCGCCGCGGCGACCATGACCGCCACGTTGCAGGATGTGGGGCCTGGCGTACGCTCGGGCTGGGAAAAAGGAATGAACGGCAGCACCGGGAGGATTTGCTGGGATAACGGGGGATTTAGTGGTTTTGTCATATGATGCGATTGACTTTTATTTGTTCAAGGATTATGTTGAATTTAAGGTGGATCCATATAATGCATATATATTGATATGAAATAAGGGGTAGATGAGGATGATGATGATGATGATGATGATGATGATGATGATGATGATGATGATGATGCTTTCAATGTGTACACTGTGTTTTGTGATAACTTATGTGCACACATAAGATGATTTGTTATCACATATGTTTGGTTGTCCTTTTGTGTTGCTGGATGGACCTCCCCATAATTTGATATAAACATATTGTCTCAGATGAGCTCCAAAGCAGCGTGAAGCACATCCCTTGAAAGTACAAGGGTCAGAATGCTACCGATATATCAAGGGATCATTGAATTACCAATTTTGTGTGGGGGGCATCAAAAAAAACAAATATATGGCATGTTTGAGGGATTTTCACTATGATACAACAGTGCATTGTTTGGGTTGGTAATATAATGACCCTTGTATCTCCCTTTAATTCTCCTTCACTTGGTTTTCAATTGCTAGTTTATGGCTAGTAGTTTTTTTCATCCAACGCCACCAAGAAAGATGAATAGGGGTCCCGAACAAATGGTTTTGTTGTACAAACAAACTAGCAACTTGAACTTGTGCTCGCCGAAATTTCCTTGCACCAACCAAGACATAGTATCATTACACTCCCTGAAACTAACAGCTATTCCCCTGAAAATGGATGGTTGGAAGATGTCATTTCCTCTTGGGTCCCGGCCTAGTTTCAGGTGCGAAGTGTTAGGTTCAGGGAGGGTTAACTAGCATCCCCTTCCCAGCAGTCGGTCCCTATGGCAGCCAAGGCCTGGCATACCAAAGCCAAGGGTCAGAAATTGGATTTTGCAGGCAACCCGAAAACAGGGTGGTTGATGGAAGAAATCCAGTTGAGGTTGGTAGCTGAAATCCCATTGTTTACTACGGGTTTTATACATACATCCCTGGTGGTTGTTTTGGGATTTCTTCCATCAACGGTATGAATCAAAAAAGTGCTGGGTGGGAAAGATATGTAAAAAAAACATGTTGGTGTGAAAATGAGATGAATGTGTTTGCACGTATTTTTTTTCTTGAGATGAGTTCAAGTAAGAGTTTAAAACACCGAGTAGCCTTCAGAAGTTGCAAGGTGTCGTGATTGGAAAGATGGATTTTTTGGGGGAGGTCCCCTCGGGTCTGAGAGACTCTGAGATTCCAATGGGCGCATCATTCAGATAAAAACCTCTAAACATGTAGGTTTGGGGGGGCCTTCATTTTGGAATCTTAAGTAACAATCTCTTTCATAAGGGGATCCTAGGAAGTCAAACCACCGGGCCCCAAACCACCAAGTAACCATTTGCTGAATCGAGCATCTAGGAAAACTGATGGACTCCTAGTTATGGGTATTAACTTGACCCTTTTGGTGGCCAAAACCCCATATTTTTCCATGGGTTGTTGGGGGCTTATGGTATATGCGCCAGGCCCGGCAGGTCCTGTCGGGGCAGCGGCCGATGGCTGTGGGACAGGCCTTATTGATGTGTGATGCCCCAGGATGCAACGAAAATCCCAAAGGAAGTTGGAGAAGTTTGGTACTGATGGTTCAGAAATCCGGCGTTCACCAGTTGATATGGAGAATCTACCATGATTTACAGGGGAATTTCACATCTCAGGTGGTTGTTTGGGATTTCTTCCATCACTCTTAGTAGTATTGTTTCAAGTAACCCACCAAATCTTCAACTCAAAACATGGAAGTTTGCATGAAGTATTCGATGGTTCAGGTTCCAGCATGAAGAAGTTGGATAGAAAACATCACATCATCATTTTTTGTTAGTCATACCTTGACTAGATCCTTGGTACTGGACAATGAAGCAAGTTAACATGTGGTTCTTTTAGGATTTCCCATTTGACCATCTCTAAACTAGAATTGCATGGAAACCATTTGGAGCTACAAATATCGAACAGGTTTGCAGAAATTCATTGCACATAGGGATCGATTTGGAGGTAGAAGATCGATGTCATGACATTGGAGGTGTCCGTTTGATGTGGTGAAATGTTGAAAGTTATCCATGTTATCCAGTTCCGTGTGCAAGGGTATGTTCAATGACCTGTGTTTTTGTTGTTTAACAGTGGCTTCTCACCACACCTTTCATTGTTTGATTTTGGGTGTTTGAAGGTTATAGGCTTGCGTCATTGGATTGAAGACATGTAAATTTGATTTCCATTAACTATAGACAATAGGCCCCTGATCACCACCGCGAGAAACAGCCAAACATATGAACAATAAAAGGATACACAAGGAAGGAACATATCAGCACTTGGAACAGGTCAACATGACTCAAAAGTCCCCAGAATGTGGAGATATCTGTTGATGGTTCAGAAATCCTGCGAGAAAACCAGTTGAGGTTGGTAGTTTATCCATATTCATCCCATTATTTACAAGGTTTTAAGCACCATCCAAACGCTGGTTGGCCTTGGGATTTCTGAACCATCAACAGTAACTTTCGAGTCACATTGGCAACCTGAGGTGGGCGAGAAGTTTTGCGCTGTTCTTCAAGGGTGTTGAGGACCATTCAATGTTTTTGTTCGGCTTTGGGTTGGCTTAGCGGTTGGTTGGTTGGCTGAGCGTGTGGTTAAGTTTTGTGAATTTACTATGTTTTTTTTGAGTTATTTTTCGTTTCATTGAAAGACTGGAACAAAAAAAACAACTCCTTCAGTCTTTGCAACTCCTGCAGTTTGTGCAACTCAGGACCGGACATGACACCACCCACAAGGTTTCAGTCTAGATGGTACATCATGATACAAACTACAGTACTTTTGTTCTACAACCTTTAACAAACATTTGTACCACTTCACTTGTTTTGGGCATTGTATTACCTTGTCACCAGAGTCATTATAGTACATCATGGGGATACCTTTCGCATCTTTTCGTAAAATCAATCATGAAGACGCGCTGCCCAGCCAACTGAAAGAAATCTTAATGTTGCTGCTTAAGGCATCAAATTTTGAAACACATGCACTCTACCGAGCAAACATGGATGTCCAATATCCGTCCAAGTATAGAAACCCATAGACCTTTTGCATGATGTCGGTGTTTAGTTCTTATACTTATAGTTCGTTCTGAAACTATGGCCATTGTTGCGTCTCAGACCCAGGACTGCCCCATTTGTTACAACGTCATTCACCTCACCACGCAGACGATTCCCAGAAAGGTGGGTCAGAGAGGGGGAGATGAGTTGCTTTTTGGTAGGGACTTGGTTGAGTTGGATTTTATCACATTGTTATTATTTTTGAATATCCATAGAATACACCTGGCAATTCTGCTGGTGACCTTTTTGGGATCTTTAAGTGACCCGTTTTCAAAGGCTAAGTGACCTCAGAGCAGGGGATGAAAAGGTCACTTGAATCACCTGGCATGTATTATCGTGTTAACTTTCATGTTTATTCATAGATTATCTATCTACGATAGTTTTTTGTTTTAGCAGTTGATGAAGCAACTACAGAAACCCACTCACTCAGTTGGCCAATGATTAACCGTAACCGCTGACTCACTTACTTACTCTCACTGACTCACTCACTGAGTCACGACCTAAATACCTAGCTGCACCCTACTGACTTGATTTATCAATTGACTAAGCAACCATTTCACCACTCCGCGGTATTTCCAGCCAGGCATGCCCCACCTGCAAGCACAAGTTTCACAACGAGTCCGGGAGACTGAGTTTTAAATCACCGGATCAAACCCTGGGACGTGTTGAAGCGCGCATGTTCATGTACGTTGTTTTTGATATGTGGTGCACAAATCAGCGATGTGAGTATGTTCCTATCACGAACCCCATGGTGCTTAAGGTTGAGAGGGACATACCTAAAATGGAGGTGCTGAATCTTAAAAGGCTATTTTTGGGGCGGGTTTTCCCTTACATAAGGCGGAAAGCACACGGCTTATATAATAACATTTTAGGTACAGTACCTGAAATGCTTGGTGATCTCATCTTTAATTCAGTGTCCAAAGATGAAGGCTTGCCCTGTTCCGGACCATCAACTGATTTAATTTACAAAAGGGAAGCTTATGGTACATTCATGAAAAAGGAAAACCTATACATATACTATGCATATACTATACACATACTATACATACTTTATATATATTATGCATATGCTATACTATACATATACTCTACATATGCTATACATATGCTATACATATATATGCTATACATATGCTATACATGTACTATACTATATATATATACTTTACTATGCATATACTAGTCATATGCTATACATATACTATACATATACTATACATATACTGTACATATACTATACATATACGATACATTTACTAAGTTTCAACTTGCGTGTTTTCTGGGATGGAACCTCAATTTCCGACTTGCACGAACGCACGAACTTTTAGCATCACCAACCAAACACATTCTTCGAAGATGCTACCCAAGGTTACCGCACAACCAACTGCCGAGCAGCAAACAGGGGTCATTCAATTTACCAAATTTTGGTGGAATCAGACAAGCAGCAAATGGGCAATTTTGAAGGGTTGCCATGGGATTTTCCGTCAATAACTGCTGCATGAAGTTTTGGTTTGTTTCCCATAATGACCCCTGGCCCCCAGGTGCTTGTATCAATGGTTCCGCACATCATCCAAAACCACCTGTCCCTTGTGCAACCAGCCGTCCGGAATGCCGAGTGAATTTTTATGATGCCACATGGAAATGGTGCAGGAAAGGAACTGGGGATGATAGCTTTTTAATGAGTGTTTTTTATGCATATACTTGGCAGTTTTCGGAGTTGATTGAAACATGAAAACACGAATCAATGATTGTGGTTGTTTTTGACCATGATTGTGTATGGTATAAAGCAACCCGCAGCATTTGTGGGGTATCCTGAGTATGCTTTTTGGAAACTTTTGTCGAAAAGATTACTGCTTTTGCCGAGGCTGAATCCCTGCCCACTTGAATACGCAACATGTATGTATGTAGAGAGCATGCCATATTAGATAATGTACATATATAATATATATATATATTTATATTTATATGAATATAGCATCTCTATACACATAATTATTTACATTTACAGACTGTCTAGTTTAATTGATGCATACGTATATATATATATAGATATGTCGCCGTTTATTGAAACGTGCACGCATGTGTGCACCTTGGTATTTAAGAGACGAATGAAACTCATGTCAAGAGGCGGTTGATATTCAACGTCTTTCACGGATCGAGATGCCTTGAGGTTTTGAGAGCGACGTTCTCGTGGCGCATCATTTCAGAGGTTTGACCATTTGTCATTTAGATACTATGACGGCGGTATCAAAAGTGGCGGTGAAATAGGTCCCAAAATTCCACAAGACTTCTCTTAATTTCTGTAAATTTCCTGTTTTTTTTGGGCTCTTTTCAAGAAATGATTGTTGTTTTTACCTCTTTCAGATGTAAATCGTTCCTTCATAACCACACAAGCGTGCATTTCCACCAGTTAAAGTATAACTCCAACACTGTGCAGCAGTCCATTTTTTCAGTTCCAATGATGGTGGTATAACAAATTTGGACAAAAATTGGATGGAAGATCAGTACTATAGGCAGCACATCACGGAAGCTGCATCTAAACTCTAAACCTGACAATTATTCCCTTTGATTGCATGACACAAGAATGGCTTGTTACTTCACTGACACCATTTTTTACAGATCTTGAATTTACAAGAGGAAGAGGAAACAATCCTTCTTTTTTTTTTCGCCACCGTGGGTGCATCCTTGATGCGAGAAATTGTACAGCCGCCACAACTGTGACCCCCTTATAGCTACAAATCCGTTCTCAGTCCAATGAAGAACCAATGCACACAAAGGAGATGACAAATCCAGTCTGGATCCCATGGAACTGCACCACAAAGGTGACAGATCCAGTCTGGAACCACTCTCATTTGGCTTTACTTACGATACTCCAAGCTACCAATCCAGTCTGGATCTAAATCCAGTCTGGATCCAATGCAAGTGCATCATAAAGGAGATGACAAATCCAGTCTGGACCCAATGGAACTGCACCATAAAGAAGGTGACAGATCCAGTCTGGAACCACTCTCATTTGGCATTACTTCTGATTCTCCAAGCTACCAATCCAGTCTGGATCCAATCTCATTTGGCTATTCTTTTGATTCGCCGAGCTGTGAAGGATTGACTTTGGATCCACTGCCACTGCGCAAAAAAAGAACCTACAAATCCAATAAATTTCAAATGCCGTTGCGCANTCCAATCTCATTTGGCTATTCTTTTGATTCGCCGAGCTGTGAAGGATTGACTTTGGATCCACTGCCACTGCGCAAAAAAGAACCTACAAATCCAATAAATTTCAAATGCCGTTGCGCAAAACGGGGATGAGAAATCCAGTCTGGACACAATGCCACTGCACCATTAAGGAGATGACAAATCCAGTCTGGATCCAATGGAACTTCACCAAAAAGAATGTGACAGATCCAGTCTGGATCCAATGGAACTTCACCACAAAGAACTTGACAGATCCAGTCTGGAACTTATGATACTCCAAGCTACCAATCCAGTCTGGATCTAAATCCAGTCTGGATCCAATGCAAGTGCATCATAAAGGAGCCTACAAATCCAGTCTGGATCCAATGGAACTGCACCACAAAGAAGGTGACAGGCCCAGTCTGGAACCACTCTCATTTGGCTTTACTTCAGGTACCCCACGCTACCAATCCAAATCCAGTCTGGATCCAATGCAAGTGCATCAAAAAGGAGCCTACAAATCCAGGTTGGATCCAATGGAACCGCACCATAAATAAAGAAGGCGACAGATCCAGTCTGGAACCACTCTCATTTGGCGTTACTTCTGGTACTCCAACCTACCAATCCAGTCTGTATTCAATCTTATGTGGCCATTCTTTTGATTCGCCAAGCTGTTATAATCGACTTTGGATCCACTGCCAATGCGCAGTAAAACAACCGTATACAAATCCAATAAAATTCCAATGCCATTGCACCAAAAAGTGAGAATGACAAATCCAGTCTGGATACAGTGCCAATGCAGAATAAAGGAAATTGCAAATCCAGTCTGGATCCAATGGAACTTCACCAAAAAGAACTTGACAGATCCAGTCTGGAACCACTCTCATTTGGCTTTACTTATGATGCTCCAAGCTGCCAATCCAGTCTGGATCTAAATCCAGTTTGGAACCGCTTTCATGTGGCATTAGTTCTGGTTCTCCAAGCTACCAATCCAGTCTGGATCCAATGCACAGGCCTCCAATGGAACTGCACCACAAAGAAGGTGACAGATCCAGTCTGGAACCACTCTCATTTGGCTTTGCTTCTGGTACTCCAAGCTACCAATCCAGTCTGGATCTAAATCCAGTCTGGATCCAATGCAAGTGCATCATAAAGGAGCCTACAAATCCAGTCTGGATGCAATGGAACTGCACCGCAAAGAAGGTGACAGATCCAGTCTGGAACCACTCTCGTTCGGCATTGCTTCTGGTACTTTAAGCTACCAATCCACTCCCAATGCAAGTGCATCATAAAGGAGCCTACAAATCGAGTCTGGATCCGATGGAACTGCACGACAAAGAAGGTGACAGATCCACTCTGGAACCACTCTCATTTGGCTTTACTTCTGGTACTGCAAGCTACCAATCCAGTCTGGATCTAAAACCAGTCTGGATACAATGCCAATGCACCATAACGGAGATGGCAAATCCAGTCTGGATCTAATGGAACTTCACCATAAAGAACTTGACAGCCCCAGTCTGGAACCACTATCGTCTGGCTGTAGTTATCATGATACTTGAAGCTACCAATCCGGTCTGGATCTAAATCCAGTGTGGATCCACTGCAAGTGCATCATAAAGGAGCCTACAAATCCAGTCTGGATCCAATGGAGCTGCGCCACAAAGGGAAAAGCAGACGTGCTGCGGGCATAGCATGCCTACTGGATCGTTCTTCTGCAACTGGTGCGGCGCATCCCTTTTCAGAAGCTGATAAGCGCAATTTCTGATGACATTTTCTATGAAAAAGCTTCCGGTTATATAGAGGTGGCTCAAGACCATTGTGTAAATTACAGGAAGTTTCAAAGACTTTGAGGAAGTTCCCAAGTTTTTGCAGATTCTTGCGGATTTTTGGGAAATTATCAGGATTTTGGCGGAATTTCCCGAATCTAATCAAGCCCGAAGCGGCGGTAGAAACTCCCGAGCCGTCCTCCAAGGCAAAAAAAGCACCAACAACCCAATCCCCCAAAGCGGAGGGAGCCTGCCCCCAAAGCGGCGGAATCCACACAATGTCTTCACTCGCAAAGCGGCGGTGAAGTTCCATTGGGTCCAGACTGGATTTGCCACAGGCTGGATTTGTAGGCTCTTTTATGATGCACTTGCATTGGATCCAGACTGGATTTAGATCCAGATTGGATTGGTAGCTTCAAGTATCATGAAAACTACAGCCAGACGATAGTGGTTCCAGACTGGGGCTGTCAAGTTCTTTATGGTGAAGTTAAGTTCCATTGGATCCAGATTGGATTTGCCATCTCCTTTTTGGTGCATTGGCATTGTATCCAGACTGGATTTGTAGGCTCCTTTATGATGCATTTGCATTGGATCCAGACTGGATTTAGATCCAGAGTGGATCGGTAGCTT
>DF239900.1:114205-152757 GCA_000507305.1 Breviolum minutum Mf 1.05b.01
ATGATGCACTTGCATTGGATCCAGACTGGATTTAGATCCAGACTGGATTGGTAGCTTGCAGTACCAGAAGCAAAGCCAGTGGTTCCAGACTGGATCTGTCACCTTCTTTGTGGTGCAGTTCCATTGGATCCAGACTGGATTTGTAGGCTCCTTTATGATGCACTTGCATTGGATCCAGACTGGATTTAGATCCAGACTGGATTGGTAGCTTCAAGTATCATGATAACTAAAGCCAAAAAAGAGTGGTTCCAGACTGGATCTGTCAAGTTCTTTTGGTGAAGTTCCATTGGGTCCAGACTGGATTTGCCACCTTCTTTGTGGCGCAGTTCCATTGCATCCACACTGGATTTGTAGGTTCCTTCATGGTGCACTTGCATTGGATCCAGACTGGATTTAGATCCAGACTGGATTGGTAGCTTGGAGAATCGTAGGTCTGTCAAGTTCTTTATGGTGCTAGATTTGCCATCTCCTTTATGGTATATTGGCATTGTATCCAGGCTGGATTTGTATAGGCTCCTTTATGACGCGCTTGCATTGGATCCAGATTGGATTTAGATCCAGACTGGATTGGTAGCTTCGAGTATCATGATAATTAAAGCCAAATGAGAGAGACTGGATCTGTCAAGTTGTTTGGGGTCAGTTCCATTGGACCCAGACTGGATTTGTCTTCTCCTTTATGGTGCCCTTGCATTGGATCCAGACTGGATTTAGATCCAGACTGGATTGGTAGGTTGGGGTACCAGAAGAAAAGCCAAATGAGAGTGGTTCCAGACTGGATCTGTCAAGTTCTTTGTTGTCCAGACTGGATTGTAGGCTCTTTAACAATGCACTTGCATTGGATCCAGACTGGATTGGTAGCTTGGAGTACCAGAAGCAAAGCCAAATTGAGAGTGGTTCCAGACTGGATCTGTCAAGTTCTTTTTGGTGAAGTTCCATTGGCTCCAGTCTGGATTTGCAATCTCCTTTATGCTGCATTGGCATTGTATCCAGACTGGATTTGTTATTCTCTTTATGGCGCAATGGCATTGGAAACTTGTTGGATTTGTATACGGTTCTTTTACTGCGCATTGGCAGTGGATCCAAAGTCGATTATAACAGCTTGGCGAATCAAAAGAATAGCCAAATGAGATTCAATACAGATTGGATTGGTACCAGGAGTAACGCCCAAATGAGAATGGTTCCAGACTGGATCTCTCGCCTTCTTTTTGGTGCGGTTCAATTGTATCCAGCCTGGCTTTGTAGGCTCCTTTATGATGCACTTGCATTGGGATCCAGACTGGATTTAGATCCAGACTGGATTGGTAGCTTGGAGTATCGTAAGTAAAGCCAAATGAGAGTGGTTCCAGACTGGATCTGTCAAGTCCTTTGTGGTGAAGTTGCATTAGATCCAGACTGGATTTGCCATCTCCTTGATGGTGCATTGGCATTGTTTCCAGACTGGCTTTAGATCCAGACTGGATTGGTAGGCTTGGAGTATCATAAGTTCCAGACTGGATCTGTGACATTCTTTATGGTGAAGTTCCATTGGATCCAGACTGGATCTGTCACATTCTTTTTGGTGAAGTTCCATTGGATCCAGACTGGATTTGTGATCTCCTTTATGGTGCATTGGCATTGTATCCAGACTGGATTTGTCATCCCCGTTTTGTGCAACGGCATTTGAAATTTATTGGATTTGTAGGTTCTTTTATTGCGCAGTGGCAGTGGATCCAAAGTCAATCCTTCACAAATTGGCGAATCAAAAGAATAGCCAAATGAGATTGGATCCAGACTGGATTGGTAGCTTGGAGAATCAGAAGTAATGCCAAATGAGAGTGGTTCCAGACTGGATCTGTCACCTTCGCCATGGTGCAGTTCCATGGGATCCAGACTGGATTTGTCATCTCCTTTGTGTGCATTGGTTCTGAATTGGACTGAGAATGGATTTGTAGCTATAAGGGGGTCACTTGTGGTGGCTGTACAATTTCTCGCATCAAGGATGCACCCACGGTGGCGAAAGAAAAAAAAGGATTGTTTCCTTCTTTCAATTCAAGATCTGTTAAAAATGGTGTCAGTGAAGTTACAAGCCTTCTTGTGTCACTACATATACAAAATTATTCCCATGATTTCATGATTAGAAAAGTTCCAGAACCACTAAAGTGAAAGAGAAATGCCCTGCACTACAGTCTGTTCTGATACAGGCTGTGATTAATTTCCTTTTTGCAAAAGTGATGAGATGTCCACATTTTTTACAAAGCGTAGTTTCTGATGGAGGGTTACAGTTTTTGAGATATTTTTTTCAGCAGAGGTGTTAATGTTTCGCTTAGGGTTTCCTCAATTTTTGCACCCCGGGGCTCTGTGAAAATATTTTTCTTAGAACACACCCAAAGCACAGAGATTTTCCACTTTTTCGCGATAATTTGTGTATTTTCACGATTTCTAATGAAGCTTTCCGCCGTTCCTCAACACCACTTTGGACACCACCACATTAGTACTTACCTGGATTTGGTGGGCATGGGTTCTGGGTTGCTTAACGATGTTTTCTTTTCTTGGACCCAATACTAGATGCTGGCAAAGGTTCCAGGTATATTGGATGTTGTATCAGTTTTTTATCATTTTTTTGTGCCTTGATTGAACTTGAGGTGTCATGTGTTATTGCTGATGTTGGAAATGCAAGCTGCGCTGTTCTAAGACACTTCTGTGATCCAGAAAGTCTTTAGATGAAGTTATCGACTCATAAAAGTATAGTATCCACAATACTATCTGATTTGACATGGTCATGGGTGATCACTACTTTTAGATATAGCCATGACATTTGACCAATGTCTCAAAATTAGGGGCCTCAAATCCCTTTGTCTGTTTTTTTACTCAAACACTGGCACGGTTTGAATTTGAGTGCCAGTGGGGGTTATCTATTTTTTGCAGATGCATCCATATAAGTTTTACACAAACCGTTTTTTTGAGGGCCTATGTTGGAATTTAGGGAGAAAGGCTATGAAATGATGGAGTTCTGCATGTCAACACATACATGTATATATTATTGGTACATATTCACATATTCTCATGGTTAAGGGTATCATCAACTATCCATTCCAAGATAACCTAACTTTGTAGGAAACTATGATCGAATCCATCAGTGGAACATCAGGGGTACTAAACTTCACTGGGAGACATTCCCTCAGGATCTCAAGAGTAGATAATCCACGGAAGACTCACAAATGTCCTCTGAAAATCAATGGTTGGAAGATGTATTTCCTATTGAAATAGTCCCTTTTTTGAGGGAACATATTAGTTTTCCGGGGGTGTACCTGATCTACACTGGCCTATAATGACCAGTCCAGATGGCTTCCGCTGGTGGGATTTCTTTGCCTCTTTGTTTTGGAGGCTGCCAATGCGAGCTACCATGGCATGAGCCCACTTTCCGATGTCACCAGGAATGCGTATCATTCCAATTTGACTATCACACTGCAAGTATGATCAAATTACTTGTTGTATGATGTCACTTTGTATGATTGTGATTGCTTCATCTCGTGTTTCACGGTCTGTTGCATGTAGCAATTTTTATCAGAAGCAGTTTCTTGATGGCTGAGGAATAAGCGTGGTTGATTGTTTTCTGGAGCCTTCTGCTGTACAGTGGCGTGCTTCAATTTAAAAAATTGTCAGCTTTGCTGCTTCTGACTGTCCCTGGTGCTCCAATACACCTTTAAGATTGTACATCCGATAGGTTTTGGGGGTGTTTAAATGGCTCCTCACAAGGTATTTGGAGCACTTGGGAGTATTCATGTTTGCAACTATCGGCATGGGCAACAGAGTTCATAAGACAGATGGGAATTGTTAACGAGATTTCCATTCCAATGGAGCTCCACAAAACATCCATGTAGTGCCCAAAATCATTGCGAAACCACACCGCAGAGAGTCAAAGAAAGCCAATCATTGACTTCTTTTGTTGAATATATCCAACACGATTTTTTTTTCATATTACTTGCAACAGGATCCACTAGCATGGCGCCCATTTCGTATTAGGTCAGAATGATATGATCAAGGTATATCAAATGATGTAGTAATTGATGTACTTGTGTTTCTGACTCATTTAGAGGTCAATTAGATTGCAATTTTAGTATTTTTTCCCCTTCCTCTTTGTAGGCCTTGTGGAAGATGACTTGCCCAACACCTCACTTGCCTCGCTTGTGTTATCCTTGGATTCATGGAACATCATGGTTCAAGTCATGGTGGAAAGAATAGCAGCATTAAGAAAACACCTGCTTGCGACTGTTAATCCTGATAGGCCAACCAATCTCAAAACATGAAAATATCAACTCTTTCCGGTTTGCAACTGAAAAAAACTAGCAGAAGTTAGAGGTATAACAAAGCACGTCTCAATTCTGTGAGGTCCTGGCTGGATTTTTGGAGTTGTTTGTTATGTCATTAAACAGAAATCAACATACAATTTGATTTGACTTGACTCTAAGCACCTTTCTTTTCCCACATACAGGCATCAAAATGCTTGGTAAAATTGCGGGAACGTCAATGGCAAGGAACTAAAAACCTGGCAACACAAACGACGAAACACGCACTGAGCCACCTTTACCCCGCTCCGCAGCGAAGCCCCAAAGCTGTTGCCACTCTCCCAGGATGGCTCGGGACCTTGGAGTCGGCGTTGGATGCTCTGCGCTCATTTGAGAAGTGATATTTTACTAATCAGATGTTGTTTTATTGGAGTTGATGGTTGGTTGCGATTGAATTATTTTGAAACATGTTATAAATATAGATGGCAAGTTGATATCGTAAGATATCGTGTTCATTTTTTGGGTGAATTGTTGATTTGCATAGGTGGTAACGATTTAATCACACAATTCACGAAATTGAAATCCGGGAATGAAGGGAGATGTTTGATTTCTCAATTTGGTTGTAGGAATGTTTCGCTCTTGGGTGCTGAGAGCTATGAAATTTGAGTCCCAATCAATATATTACATATTATATGCGTAGTTTATACTTACAAACAGAGATAATCATATTTATATATATATATTTATGCATACTGGTAGCATATTGACACCATTTGCAATAAGTAACGTGCTATGACTCCATAGATTTGAAAACGAACATGTTCTTTCAACCGGAAAAGGTCAAGGTCAACAAGACTGATTTGATGATAAGATGCTCTTGATGATCTTGATGGCTGAAATTTTGAACCGCTCGGGATGGTTGCAACAGTGTGTAAGTTATAAACTACATTATGAACTAACATGTAATAGTTCTGGCACGGAAAAGAGGAGTTTGTGTCAACCATCCAGGAGTCAATTATTTTTCCCCCAGAAACAGCTGTCTTAATGGAACATTACCTTTGATACCTTGCGAAGGAATCATAACTCCTTTCGGTTCGGGGGACCCATGTTTCAGTGGCCATGATTATTGAAGCAAGACAATGAAGAGTTAATTTTTACACACCCTGAGATTCAACATGGATACCCACAATCACCAAATGTGAAACAAAAAATGAGTTTCTTTTCCAAGCAAGCATCTTCAGTATCTATGTTCAGTTTTGCAGGTCCAGGTGTATATAACAGATCTTGAATCTAGCTCTGTGTGAGCTTCACGGTAACATCATAGCCAAACCTCCATCGAGACACGCGTTGAACAGCAAGTGAACACAGAAAAACAAGTGATGGAGACCTGAATCCCTCAATCCTTGAATCGGTAAGACCAACGTGTTTTTTTTAAAAGAAATCCTGGCATGTTTCGAGCTACACCACTTGAAAATCAATTCGCACCTTTTTCAAGCAGCTTACAGAATGTTAAACAATGACAACAGTTTGAATATCAATAATCATACCCTCCAGATAACTACCATATCCCGTTTAAAGGTACCTGGGAAGATGATTTTCCTCTTTCATAGGTGGGATATCTTGGTTCCCAGGAAGGTAAATCCAGCAGGACGTCCTCTGAAACTTTGGATCCGTCCCAGTCTTTCAAAAATCACCTTGCTACCAAGACGGTGGGCACAAGCCCTGCGACCGTAGAGCCTACAGCTGTGCCTGTGATTGGGAAAGGGTTGGAAAGAGACGTGTTGAGGGAAAGTAGCCTCCTGGAAACTGCTGATTCTTATCCCAGCCAGGCACTTTTGAGAATGATGATCATCTTTTGATCTGTATAACTTTTGTTCAATTGATCTGCACCGTTAACGGCTTTTAGGTCAACCCTTGGATTTCGTTTTTTTTGTTGGTTTCATCCTGCCAAAACGGCCGGAAGAATGAGTTTTTTGAATAAAACAAGTTTTGTTATCTGCTGATGATGATTATTGTTTGAAGAATCCTTCCATGATGAAGGTCTACATACTATCAGAACATAAAAAAACAAGATGTGATTATCCATAATACATTGTTTAGAAAATAGATTTTCGAATTCAATGTTCATCCATGATGTGGTTTTCTTTTTTTCGATTGGTCAAAAAGCATGCAGCCTGGTCTACTCCTGTCCCAGGATCCAATCATCAACCGTCACAGTTTATATAGTATTTTTTTGGGGGATGCCAATCCGAGAAAACTGCTTGGACACACAAGACACAGCAAAGGTCTCATTACATATATTAATGGTTCAAACATGAAACGGAGCAACATGTTTGTTTGGTTGAAACTTTTTATACGAACTGTGCATAGTATATTCAGATATTCATTTGTATATACAATACATTCAATACATAAACATAAAGTATCAATTTAGCCATCTATAGTCCGTAAATATATATATATATACATAATATAAACCATTATTTACATATTTACAAAACGGAGTGGTCGGCAACGTTCCAACGCGTGGTCGGTGGCAATCACCCTGTGGCATCGACCGAGGCCTTCGACCTCGCTTCCACGANTATATATATATAGTTTATAATGTGTACATATATATATATATATATGTTATTTTTATGAATTGCATATATAAAGTCATGATGTTTCATTTTCACGTAAATTACACATTCCTACACTACCATGCATGTATATGTGTGTTTGTGTATTTTGTCCATTCTTAAACGCTTGACATGTGTGTGACGCTTGACTTTTTCATGGCTCCATGGTGCCTGGTTCAAACTGAGGAAATGGCTCCAAAGCCTGGATTTATCTTATAGGCGGGGGGATCACGGAAATCGGGGGGTTCAAACTGTGCAACTTTCGGACATGGGGGGGGCAACTTGGGTAAAGAATCCCTCAATTTAGGAAGATCCTTAGAACCCTAGGACATGTAAAAACCTGCTGAGATGATTTTTGGACCACCTAAAATATACCAAAAAAAGACCTTCTCAGGAGGTATTTGGATGTTTAGGGTAAGAAATGCTACGGAAGATCTCAGAAAAAATCAGGGAGGAATGTGACTGTTACCAATATCTGACCGAATTGGAACGTTTCTAATCCAAGTGCCATAGCATCTCTGGGACAATTTTGGCTGATTGTATTGCATGTTGTGATTTTATTTGTGGAAGATAGCAAGTAGTCCCTTTGGACTCCAGACCATTTTAAATTTCGCGGAAATTTTAGATGTATTTCACAAACTTTTGGCAAGCAACCTAAGTTTTGCCTAGGGAATATGTGATATCAACATGGTGGGGCCATTGTCGATAGAGACCTGATATGTGCAAGCAGTGCCACTAGGGCTATTAATGATAATATTCAGATAGATGATTGTGATGTACTATGTACTTCGAATATAGAGTGGTTTTTGAATATGCTATGCTTCAATCAAGCATATTACTGTAGTATTTGCCCAGATGCGTTTTTGTATTGTAAATTAGTAGGTAATTATTCCCATGGATCCTATGGGATTGAAACCGCTGAAGAGGGTTGATCGATCATCAAGGTGAAGATATGAGGATTAAAGTTGAACATACACCCCATTACATCCCCGGAAATCCCAAAAGGAAATGAGTATTCTAGCCGTCCATTTTCAGGTGCTATGTTAGTTTCAGGGACGGTAATCAAGGTGAAAAACATCCATATTTCTGAACCAAACAGCAGTTGCAAATACTACTCTGCATCCTTTTTTGCTCATCCTAGTGGCAATCAGTAGAAATGGATGCCACAGGAACAGAGTTTCTTTCTGGTATGATGTTGGCTTTTCTTTTCTAACCAAGTAGCTGATGATGGGATGGAAAATTGTTAAGGGCCAATCTGTGGCATTGAACTTCCTCCAAATCCGTTCCACCACCTGGGTGATGCCATGACTGTCCTACTGCACCTGATGACTTGGGATATGCATTTATTGCGAGACTAGCTTTGGAATTTCTACATTTGATATGGGGGTTGAGTGGCAGAATTCTGCCAGATGAACAACTTCTTGTTATGTAGATAAATTGATTGGTAAACTAAACTCAACTATATAATATATATATATATAGCCACCGACATGTTTTCCGTTTTCATGGAGCTTCTCCTGCGAATCCTCTCCAGTGTGCGAAATGTGAAACGCGACTTTGCCAACGGCTTCCTGATCGCTGAGATCTTTTCGAGATATCACATGCAGGACGGACAGTGGTCTTCTTTGAACTGGGCTGGGGATGGTGTTCATCGGGATTTCACCCCTGAAGATTAACATGGAACATAATCATGGAGGTTTGGAAGATCATGTTCCTTTCAAAATGGGTGATTCGTAGGTTCCGTGTTAATCTTCCAGGGTGTTGGTTCTGTTTTGTATTGGGTGGGAAACCCTCCAGGGAACGATCACATATCCGGCCCTTCAAAGCTGGTAAGATTACCTTTCCTCTTCCATTACGGTGGGATATGTTAGTTCCCAGGAAGGGGGTACTGATGTACACTGTACTTTCAATCATCATGTTTTTTTTGTGATATGATTTCACCACATTCCTACAAAAAAAGACCCCTACAACTCCCCTTCATCCGGAGTTGTTTGACTCTCTCCATCTTGCCGTTACTTTTCCACCTGATCCTCCACGGCTGGCGTTATCAATCAACGCTGGCGGATCTTGCAGGACATCTCCATGCATACATTTGACAATGGATTGAAGGCGGCGACCAAAAACGACAACTGGGAACAACTCTTCAGGCCTCGTTTTTTGAAAAAGTGCCGTTGGGCCTGGGGTGGGGATTTTTGTGGCTCGTGAGGTCAATAGGAATGGGATTTTGATTTGTTTTTTAAACTTAAACTGCAGGTAGTTGATATAAGAGAAAATATTATACCCAGCTGCGTGTGGGAGGGAAAATCCTTCCAAACAAAACCTGGATGGCAAATTTCTCCGTCACAATGTGACTTTTTATGTGCATCCCGAAGTTTGGAGAAGATGTTTCTCATATTTTTCATTTGGGTGATTCATCCGCACCCAGCTTTCAGACATGAAACACATCCAACTACTAGCCAGGTTCTTCCGCAAGCACAACTATCCGATTTCTCGTGTCCGGCGCTTATAGCGGTGCTGTGCGCTAATTGGTGCTGCTTGCCACACAAAAATGGATATGTGACAGTCTGACATATGTGAATGAAGTTTATGCACTGCATAATATTTAGTTTGATGTTGATTATTTCAACATGTGGGACTGTATGTTTAGATTCTGACTTGGGTGAGCATAAATCTCTATACACCAGCTTCTAAAAATCAGGCTTTCAGCACCATTGAGCACCATCTTCATCCATCTCCAACAAGAGTTCATGTATCCAGTGTCCAACCACGTTCAACTAACTTCTCGATATATCCATTGTATAGTTCCCTTCAGGATCACCCTGGTTTCTGAAATAATCTTCCCAACAAAAACTGGGTACAGTAGTTTTTCTTTGATCTCCGACATATACCCGAAAAGAACCAAACACATGGTATATTTTTTTCATTACCGCTAGGGATCCAATCGCCTTACCTGAGAATGGTTTCATGGAACCTAAATACCTTGCGTTTGGGTTTCGGTGATGATACACCCCTTGCTCATCAATCTGACGTTCGGTGAGCAATCGGATCCCTAGGGTTCGCTCCAAAGTGTTTCGTGTTCCTCGCAGATCCTGCAAGATTTGCCCGTTTGGAATGGATTTTGAGGTGGATTTTGAACCCGTGATGGAGAGCCAAAATGGTGCGGCCATTGCGTTGTTGATCAGGTACCGGGTTGGACGCCTTTCGCAGGGTCGGGCATTGGACGTCAATTAAATGCTACCCATTTTCAGGGGATCAAAAACTTGATGCAAATGTATGGCAATTTTGATAAATCTCCGTTACTTTTTGTGCATTGTTTGGGTTGTCATATAGTGACCCTTGTTGGATGCAACGGAACTTTTCCTCTGAAAAGTTTGAACAGTTGACAAAAGAGGTAGCTAAACATCAGCGTTACCCCTTGAAGAGGTGCTAATTCTCCAGGAAAGAAGCTTGAAACCTTCGCATGCCCTTCTTGGAGAATCATCCCAGGACTTGTAAGTGGTTAGGATCACCCCAGTTCTAAGCCAGGCCATTTGCAAGGGGTCCCACAACCCTACTTAGGGGACTTATTGTCCATGGTTATTAACCACGATCCTCCAAGTTGGCCGTTTAGGGTACCTGGTAAGTTGGTTGCTGGTTGCTGTTCTGGAATCCCATATTAAATCCAAGACAGGTGGTTTCAAATATTCTTTTATTTTCACCCCTATTTTGTGAAAGATTTCCAATTTTACTCATATTTTTCAGATGGTTGACTCCTAGAATCCTGTGATGCACACCTCCTGAATAGAAATTCCCAACCACGAAGGGCCTAAGCCACTCAAAATGAAGCTTTGGCTGATTCAAGCAATCTTTTTGCGAAGTGAGCCAACATGCTCCCCAGTACAAGACTAGTTGTGGTGGTTTCTTGCATGTTATACATGTTTTTCAAAACCCCTACAAAAGTGGAAGATGCTTTTTATTGTACTAGTTGGGGTGAAACCGGCAACCTTGCGACGCGAAGGATCTACACTATTCTCACCAACCGCACCGTGCCCATTTTTATGGTCGAGGTTCGTTCTGCTTGGAGTGTACAGTTGGGCAGGTTTACAAATCTCCTACCATCCGAGCTTGGTTTAGCAGAAACAAGTTTCGATCCTTGAAAGTCTTCCTCAAATATCTAAAATGGAAAGGGATGCTTTACATATATTTACAGATATACTTTTCGTTTCTTCTTGTTATAGATGACCCTTGGACCCCAAGACCATGAAAAACTAAGGTTTTACACCCCCAAAATATGGGTGAAATAACCCCTAAAAAATTGAAGGTCCAATGGGTTCGTATGCGAGTTTGTACTGTCATTTTTTTGTCGAAACTGATAAGATTCTATTGAGTCAAAGACGTTTGGTACTCAATTTCATGTCAGTGATTCGCTGACCTTTTTTTTTGGTGAAAAAAAATCAAGGCCACTGAAGTTCAGAGGTTTTTGAATTTTTCAGGTGCGAAGTCTAAGTATCTGCTTAAAGCTGCCCTCTACAAGGAATACCCTTCCTATTTCTTCCCTAAAACTAACATGGCACCTGAAAATGGATGGTTGCAAGACTACTTTCCTTTTGGCATGGCCTATTTTCATGGGTCTATGTTTGTTTCAGCGAGGGCAATTTAATTGTTTGCTTTTAAAGAATCATCAACATCCATATTCCATTTAAGGTCAGAATAAACTACTACCAACCTGCTGGTTGGTCACCCCAAATGGTGGTTTACGATGCGGGAATCCCCCTTTGCCCAGTTCCATTCATACTGTTTGATGGTTCAGAAATCCGGCTAACCAGTTAAGGTTGGTAGTTTATCCCACTATTTACAAGGTTTTATACATCCAAACGGTGGTTGTTTGGGATTTCTGAACCATCCACAGTAAGGCCTTATTGGAACCCAAGCGATTGAACAAATGACTCTTCTCCTGGGAAACCACCGCAGGAGTTGCCGGAAGAAGGTAGTGCCATGAGCAAGAAGGCGGGGATTTTGCATGGTTGAAAGGCAACAAACACATGAACACTAACAACATCAGGTATTATTGCAACAATCCCCCTGACACTTGTTAGCGTACACGCCTTACCCACCATCTAAGAGTTATATAAAGCGTATGGGGATTATGTAGAAAGCACAATGCAACCAGGTAGCTTCCCACAAGTACCTAGAGGTTTTCCTAATGATATTAGCAGTGCTGGTGCTGGAAATTTTTGAATTCGAACATCTCCTGTAGTATGGTGTAATGTGTGATGATTTCAGGTCCAGTTATAGTAGCATTACACTTGGCTTGATCTAAGACCGTTTATAAGTCTTAAAGCTGCCAAGTGTGAGAAAAAGCCGACGTCAGCTGCAGCAAGGGTCATGAGTGAGGTAATGGTCTATGAAATTGTAAAGGAAAAGGGGTTGAATTCACAAAGGGATAGCACATGTATATAATGTTTTGCAGAACATGTGTTTTTTTTGGACCCGACACATGTATTTTTCAAACATTGTTGTGGCCATGTGTTGCCCATACTTTTCAGTCTCCAAATGTTTGGCGGAACTGGCCAAGTATATTTGCCAATGCGTCTCCATTTTTGATGGACACTTCCTGCTCCAAAATGAGATGTTTAAGGAAAACCCTTGATAGTGAAACATCCTGTAATCTTGAGGTTGGTTTTATTGTTGTGAGGCAGTTATGATGTGTGAAACGTGGGCAAAAGACCGTGGATATTTTACAAATATCTCTTGCTCTTTCAACACATGTGTTTTCCTTTTTTATCTACACACAAATTTGGATAGCCAGAATTCTATGTTCTTAAAGAGTCACATCTAAAAGAATCAAATCCACAAGTCATGTGTTTCTCCCCTGTTTTTTCTGCACAAGCTGAGTCTTTTCCCCAGGGTATGGCAGAGACGCTCCTCGAAGCTCCTACAAGCCCTCCAGAGGCGTACTCGCTTGAAAACTCACATATTTTGTTTCGAACACCATCATTTTCAGGTTACAGCATATTTTTTTGGGGGGAGGTAACAAGTTTGTATTGCAATCTAAGATGATTTGTACCAGATCATGGATGGTATGATTTTTTTGATTTGTTGTCATTGCTCTAAGGGTAGCTGTAGTCGATGTGCCAGAAGCTGCTCCTTCCACCACAAGATATAATGGAATCAGTCAATCACCTTTTTTACGTATTTTCCAGAAGGTCACAAGCAAAAAAAAACATAGCGGACCAGAGGCAAATGGTTTGGATTCTACATGATTCCAGATTCTATCCTTTGCTTGAACGAACAAATATTGAAAGAGGATGAAGCAGGTACCAACCATTGTCTTTGATAGAGATCTGATGGACATCCATCAAGATTCACAATGTTTGCAATGGTTTGGAAGTTTTTCACACATTGGCCATTGTAACAGTGCACGGGATATAAAGCTTAAACAATTAACATGGATACGTAACAAATGATGGTTAGGAAAAGTTACTGTACAGAAACTGATTTGAACAATTGCTATTTGGGAAGATATGTCCCATGACGGATCCATGGGATTGGTTGTTTTTTACCTACATTTAGTTGATTGTTTAGGTAAATTAGCAGGTAAAGATAGCAACCCCATGATCCTATGGGTGTGCTAAATTTCAGGGTCCTGTAGTTGTCAGAAACGTTCTTTCCACTAGACTGGGCAAGATTGCAATCTCACCTCATTGGTATAGGACATGCACATGCACGGTAGTAAGGAACGGTAGCAAGGATTGGGAATTTAAATCCTCAAATGGTTGGCCGTAACTTGGGCTTTTCTCACATGTTATGGGAGTTGTTTTTTGAGTGAATTAATGAATTCAAAAGAAAATGGTTTCAACATGTTTTGGGGCTTTCTAAGGAACCTTTGTTTGTTTTGGCCTTTCTTTTGAGGGGTGTGGTGTGTTGGTTATGTTACGCTTCAATGCTTCACAATCTACACAAACTTCAGCGGCCTCTGCGGTTTTTGCGACAAGCAGGTCATTGAAGAAAGAGATGAAAACGCAGGACGACAAGAAGCTTATCAGATTTTTCAGGTGCATCAAGTTTGGGGCTAAAAAAACCGCCGGTTATGAAGGGCAGATAGGTATATACCAATAGAAAACTGGAAGTCAGAGGACATCTGAATTTTGTTGCATGGAAAATACAACCACTTCATTTGTTTTCATATATAAAAGGCATTGAAAAGGCCATCATTGGGGGTGATTTCAATTGTTCATGTTAGAAGGTAGCATGAATTTGTGAGAATATTGAATCGCTGCATATGACTGGATAATGATTGTAGATATTGTAGTGTTGTTGCAAGTACAAAGTAGATCTACGCAGTAGATCAAGGACCATGAAGTGTTCTTTTGATTATGACTGACCCTTATTTGTACTCTCACTTCATTATTGTATCTACTCATCTCCAACACTTGTTCTGACCGCCAACCTAAGCCTTGAAAAAGAGTCGCTAACTACCACGTAGTTGAGTTCTTGCTAGAGCTTCGAGAAAAAATACACTTCTTGTCAGTTGCAACTTCAAAAGGGGATGATTTTCCCAAGGCCAATATTGTTTGATGGTTCAGAAATTCGGAAGTCACCAGCTGAGGTTGGTAGTTGAAATCTCATTATTTCTATACAGGGTTTTTTACATCTCCCAGGTGGTTGGCCTTGGGATTTCTGAACCATCAATAGTATCACCCCTGAAAACTAACATGTTGAACCCAACAAATGGAGATTTGGAAGATGATTTTCCTTATCTGGGTGGTGGTTTCAAATATTTTTTATTTTCATCCCTATTTGGGGACATGCTCCAAATTGACTAATATTTTTCAAATGGGTTGAAACCACCAACCAGTTATCAATTGGGTGATTTTTAGGTTCGAACGCCGTGAAAACTTTCCCAACAAAAAACCCATCTGACTCGATCGGATCCCATCGACCGGATGGATCCCTCCAGGCAGCACGGCAACACAAATTGGCGGAACGCAGCGTCCCCAAAGCCGTGGCACAACGTGGTGAAGCGGTGCCCGATGTTGGAGACGGCGGCGAGGTTGGTTTTCCACTGGTTTTTTGAGGAAAATATATATATAGGCACATTCATTAATTGTGTATCATTTTCGAAAGGAGGGGTGAAATATTTTGTTGTGAGGTGATTAGGTATTACATATGAAAAAAGGAAGGAATGCTGTGTACCTGTTGATTTTGACTTGATATGCACCCAAACTTCTACTTATTATATGCCTATCACTTGTTACTATAGAACTTATGGCTTTCAAACAGTTCTGTTGGGCAGCCAAAACCTTCCAGTTGGATCGATGTGGGTATATATATATATACCTGACCTCGTCATATCCCGAATCTATGAATTAAATAGCCTATAAGGTTCTCCGGGGATGAATGCATTCTTTCTAATATTCAATGTTTGTCAGTCATGGGAGTTTTTAGTACATATTACATTATGGATGTTAAACCCCATGATGCCCGCGTTGCATGAGACATGTACACGTTCCACTTCATCCGACTGAACATCGTCAGGTACCCTTGGAGATTCCGGAGGTTTCTGCCCGATCCTTGACCCGCAACGTGGCGCAGCTGCGAGTGCAACAAGCGCAACAGGCCACGGTCTTCCGTGCGGCTGTTTTGTTAAGGGAACTTGACCTTAATCATGAGAGGTTTCTCGGTTGATGAAATATCAGGTTTCATATACTATATACTATATACTATTGTACATATGATCATGAATTATATGCCTTATTCCTACATATATTGCATGTATGCTATATAAAGTTACAGTACCTATACATAGAGTTCCCCAAATGGATGACTTGAGCCAATATATTTAAAAGAAACACTGCCGTGGGAAGCTATGTCGTAAGGTCTGGAGAAGTTTCCGGATTCTGGAAGTCATTTGTCGCTACATGGTGGCAATCAACAAAGGATATCACTAGGAAGATGATACAAAAAAGGTTGCAATCCGGTACTAACAGTACTAACATAGCAATGGAAAATAGACCCTTTGAAGATGTATTTCCTATTTTGAAGATGGGGATATTCCAGCCAGCTATATTAGTTCTTTTCCAGAGGGTAGAGGTTTCATTTATTTGTTGTTCAAAAGTTCTTTTTTTGGAGGTCTGAAGGTTTAATATTGAGAGATTCAGTTGGATTCCATGAAAAAAACATCCCTTCGTTGTTTTTCGTTGTTTTTTCGGGGATTTGTTGGGGATGAAAAAACTACCCGGTTTATGTGGGGATTGTTTTTTTTAAGCCAAGAAAGCAGGATTCCTATTAAACAACAAGTATTTCAATGGAAAGTAAGGCCGTGTTTTTTTTTGTGGCTCAGTTGGATTCCTTGACTTGATTTCTTGTATCCCATACTTGAGACTTTTGATGAATCCGGCCAACCAGTTGAATGCTCAGTTGGTTTATCTTCTTGATCTCACTATTTTCACCAAACATTTCAGGTACCTAAAATGGAGGAATCCTCACCTATAAAAGCTATATGGATACGGCTTATGGGAAAACCCACCCCCAAAATAGCTTTACACGGTTCAGTACCTCCATCTTAGGTTCCTGAAATTCTTGGTGATATTTGTCACGGGGTTTAAACATCCCAGATGGTCAACTGGAAATTTTCCATCAAGAGGATTGTCAAGTACCTCTTGTCTTTGTCCACATATCTCCTTTGGGAAGAATGCTGAAGAGGTGATATGATCGATACCATTGATATCCATCCACTGCATTCTTGAATGCCATATTTGCCAACCTACAAAAAAGGTACCAAGAAAACTTTGGTAGCAATTAGGACCAACCAATGTGGCAGAAGGATAGAGATACAGTTCGAATCACTTGACTTCCCTCCAATCAGGGATGGAATCTGTGCAAAATCGTCCTTGTTCTTGCGTTCTCGTTTGAGCTGTGGGCAACTCAATTTTTCCAATAGTAATCATCATGTTTCTTGGAGTAGTTTGTCCTGTGTTTTTTATTTATCAAAGACACAGCCGTCCACCAAGTCATCCCTCCCCGATACCAGGTGCAGGCGTTGCAAAAGAGTCGTAATACAACGTCGACGAGTCAAAGGAAGCCGCTTGGACAATTAAACGTTCGTTGCATAGGTTGATTGATCATGATTGATCCTTGTACTTGAGGTACATGTTGTGTTTGTTTATTTATTGATTTGTTGTATGGTAGCTTTAGCCGCTTTGGACATATTTGCAATATAAATGATGACAATTGAGGTGTATCTTTTCAAAGTGTTTATGCATGCTGCACTATGATGATCATCATCAGCATCAAATTCCTCATTTGTTTTTTGTCCTTATCATTTTCCTGTGTTTGATCTGTTGGAATGGGAAGGGCAGACAAAAAAAGGTATTTTTCATGGCAACAGTTGGCAATACAAATGGATAGGTTCGACAAGACTAACCTTCGCCAGTCTTGTAGTGTACATGTTGATCATAGACAGGACGAACAAACATCTCATGATATGTTTGCCCTTTCTAGACACATTAATTCCAAATATGTATACTATATACAGTGAACATAATGGTGTGTTTATAGACACATAACGTATATGGACCCATATATATACATATATGTTTCTTTTAGAGGCACATAGCCATGTATATTTACATATACAAACAATATCAAACAATCAGAATAACATAATCACATATGTAATACATATATATGTATATTTACAACATATATATATATACGTATATATACATACATCATTCGTACATGTATATATATATTTATATCTACATATTTGTTTACATATTTACATATACATATATAATATATATATACATATTCATTTTTGCATACAAACATTCTCAACAAAATGTTATCCCCTGTAATCCTTGAGATTTTCCATCTCAACAAAAGTTCCCACCGAGGTCCACAGGTCAGGTGGATGCAGGGCAAAGCACCCCTGGTGCTATGGGCTTCGTTGGTGGCAAACCCGTCGTAGGGATTCCCTCGGGGGTCAGGTGGGGGTGAGAGGTTTGGGACCTACCTGTCAACACATACCGAACTCTAACGGTAAGTACGTTAGAAAATTGATGATAAAAAATAACATACCAGCACCCTCCGATGGATGATGTTAAAAAACCCTAAGCGGTTGCTGAAAATGACACGATTTTTTGCTATCCATTTGGCACCCCGAAAGGAGGATCCAGGTATAAACATACCGAGGGCATCCAAAGGATGGATGGCGGGTTTCACCACTCCCAATTTTGATGGATTAAGGGGCCATGACCCATGAAGAAACCCAGGGGAATTGGTATATTTAGCTACGTTTGGTTGATTTTTATGGTAAATGTGGCAAGATTTTGACTTCGGGGGGGGCGTTCGATGCCGTTCATGGATCAACATGCAGATTCGAGATAGATTCTTCCAAGATGTCTTGAGCTACTGTTGATGGAAGAAATCCTGCACCAGTTGATTTGGTAAATATCCCATTATTTACAGGGTTTTATGTATGTCAGGTGGTGCAGGATTTCTTCCATCAACAGTATCTTTCCAAAAATTCATTTGCTGTATCTGCAAAAGAAAATCCATCGGAAGGCATCCTGTTCTCCGACCAGCAATGTTGCTTCCCTTCGAGGTTGATGTGATGAGACCGATCGTGTCCGGAGTATTGCAGGAAAATGACCAGGCGAGGTACGGCAAAGACTTAGTTACCAGTGGGGTGAGCAGTGAAGAAGTTGACATCCTGGGATGTGTTGTGGTTTTGTTAAGATGTTCAGGTATTCATCCAGTGATGCACCTGATTGAGCAAAGCATGTATATTTATAAATGGTTAGTTTGCATATTGATACTCATTGCAATTACTTCCTTCGGGATATTAATTTTTCTGTGAGCATTTTGTACTGTGAGCATCTTCCCGGCTGAAGTCAAGGTGGATGATGATACAGAGCGACTTTCATGCTTCTAAGGACATTGACTGGAGACGGAAAGTTGAATACTCAATACTAAAAAAGAGTACATCTTCATCAAACAACAGGAGCCCTCAGATGTTTGTTTTGAATAGCAGCTAGGTTGCAAGTTGCAAGATATATGATATTCATGTGCATACTTTCCTTGAAACTAACAGCAAATTTACCACTGAAAAGCAAGTGTTTTTTTTTCTGTTTTCAGGTGATGAAATCCTTAGATCCACGCAAAGATGTGGTAGTATCCTTCATGGCCCGGATGCCCTGAAAACGGTGGGTTTTTATGGGTTGGGAAGTTGGAAGATTTTTGTGTGTGTTGGAACAAACATCAAGACATTTGGATGCTAAAAAATTGATCAAGTTTTTTTTTATGCATGATTTTATACTAAGGAAATATATGGAAATATCCTTGGTCTATCTTTCTATATACTAATTATACATGTTATCAATATTGGCATATTGTCTATGTCTAAAACTATACCTAATATAGAGTGAGTCATGCTCCATGGTCACCATACTGCCTACCACTATACGTGCAGGTGGGGCCCCTGGTTGTTTTAGGGGATTTGTTGGGGATGAAATCTTACCCAACTATATAGGGATTATTTCAAAAACCATCAAATAAGGTTCCCGGAATAAAACAACCAGGATTCAATGGAAAGTTCCAAGTTGTTTTGTTTTGTGTCGCTCATGTGTATGATCCCAATTTCAATTGTTTCACTCATTTGTTTTGAGATGAATTCAAAGCGGCCAAAAACAAATAGAATTGGGCACATCTAGGAGTGGCAAAAGGTATTCCTGGTATTCTCAATTCAATATTAGTCGTGGTCAAATTCTTATTTCTAAACATTAATAGCAACAGCAAGCATGAGAACGTTTGCTTTCATAGTTCTTGGTGTGGCTTGAATTGATTTAATTTGAAATTAAATGGTTTGAGGTTAATTTGTGTACTAAGTGTTTGATGGCCAACCTTTACTTGTGCAGAAAAAAATTAGATCAAGCTTCACAAATATGCACAATGATTAGAATGGTTTGTTTCTTAATAATTAGAGGTTTTTATCCCACATGCAAACAAATAAACACACTCTAGTATCCTCTTGGTGTTACAAGCTTCAACCCACTTTAAGCTACTAGATTGGGTGTTCTCTACCCTTAATTGAAGGAACCTGCCTGGTAGAGCCAAGGGTGGAGATAATTCAATAAAGGGATCTTGATTCAACCGGGGTCCTACCATGGTCTCCTAATTCATGGTAAAAGGGGAGTGTTATTTTCTGGACATCTATACGTTACAAATATATGTGGACAATATAGATATTCTATTTCGCCAAATACATACACATTTGAACATTTCGGTAAACCTGACTATGTATACAGTATTCATACGTACAATTTGTTCATATTTGTGCATCCATTTGCACTGTAGGTACATGTCTCCCTGTAATTATAAAGCTTATATATAAATGGACTTGACTTCTCAAATAATATGTATATCATATTATATAAGATATATTTGCAATATATACATTGTTGTTACATGTTTAAATGCTGGCCATACACTTAAGTATCCCCATGCATTTCCACCGGCCACTGAAAACCCAAGGAGCTTTGCCGCACACACGTGCCGCAACCCACCTGCGTCAGAGTCTTCCAAGCCATCACAGCACAGGCGTCCAACGGCGGGTTCAACGATGGGTCCAACGGAGGGGGTTGACCTGTTGGAGCATTGACTGGGTGGTGGCAACTCAAATATGTTTTTGGAATTTTCACCGCGAACTTTGGGGAAGATGAAACCATTTTGACTATATAATATTTTTCTAATGGGCTGGTTCAACCACCAACTAGATGAAGGTCAAATTAACTCAAATGGTTGGATTAAATTTACATTACCCTAAAGGGAACAAACATGTTTTCACCTTGGGAAAAGGAGAATCATCTTCGGAAGTGTTTTGGGAGGGGATATGTTAGTTCCCAGGAGGTTACTAAATAGTTTGGGGGACCTTTGTTTTTTGTCCGGAAATTGCATACTTTACATTAGATTGGTTTTTGAGTTTTAACTGTAACTACATTCATGACATTTGGGACCTTTGAACAAGTGTTTAGTAAACTTCATTTTAGTAAGCAAAGAAACGTCTTAAACTGTCAGACCCCTTGTTCAAGATTTCAATGTTTGTTTGCGTTGTACCTTGGTCTAATTTTGCAACCTTTTTGTCATTGTGCCTTGGTGTTTGGTTTTCGCTTCAACCCATCAACTGGGTGGTGGCAACTCAAAATATTTTGTTGGAATTTTCACCTCGAAGTTTGGGGGGAAGATGAACCCATTTTGACGTTCGAATATTTTTTTTCAACCGGAGTTGGTTGGTTGAAACCACCAGTTACACCCCCCGGAATTTAACAGTTCGCCCCTCAAGAATGATGGTTAGAAGACGATCCTTTCCTTTTGGGTCCCGGTCTATTTTCAGGGGCTAGCTGCTAGTGATAAAGGAAGTGTACCAAACAAAAAATCATCAAACATGTTCATCAACATGATGAAAATTCAGCCAAGTCCTTCACCATCCAGCTGTAGAAATAAACCCTCTTTTGCCATTGCTGTAGATAAGTCAAGTTTTGTTGCAATGAAGAAATGACCATTTACCCATCCTTCTTCATTTTTTCAAAATGTAAATAATTTATAGATTATTGTATTTGATCATACCCTTCCCATCCATTACCATCCCCTTCCCCTTCCTCGAAAAATCCCATCAGTCGCATCTGCTGATCGACGGCGTGATGAAGTCGCCGGCGGAGTTTTGGCGCGTCTCTTGGGAGCTCCAAAATGGGTGCGTTGGCGTTCGCTATGGTGAGATGTTCGGGGGATTCTTAACCCATAAGATCCATGTATGGTATATGTACCGCTACAATTTGGATAGAAATTTCTGGTAAATGTAGGTAAATATACCATACATGGATGGTATGGGTAAGGGACAATGATGGCTTTCAGAAGCCCATGAATCATTCGGTCAAACTGAAAAACCAATCTAATTGATAATGATTTTTCAAAACTCCAAAAAAAAACAAACAAAGGCGCCCAAAAAAATTGTTGATACTCCCTCGTGGAAACTAACATATCACCTTTTGTCAATTTTGAAGATGCTTTTCTTCCTGTTAGTTCCCTAGAGGGTATTAAGAAACGATGATTATTAATTATTTCCTGGGGGGGGAATGCGACAGGCACGGCGGGTGGGTTTCCGGGTTTCCTTACATTTGAATCACTTTCAAGGCACTAGGAACTTTGCCTTTTTGCGTTTGTTTCAAAAATGGAAGGATGCGTTAACAGTGCACCAATTGGAAAATGTGGGAATCTTGCAAGTACAGAACTTAAGACTTACACGGACAAGAAGTAAGGATTTATGAAAGAGCTTTAATCCACCAAAGTCCTCCAATGCGGCCGATGCGGCATGATTGATGCCCCTTACTTATTTTTTCGGCGTGGCAAGTCGTTAAGACTCCCATGCAAAAGGAGAAATGTATCATTTGGGAACCATAGCAACATCATTCAAATGATTCAAAACGGTTAGCACCATTTTGTCAGGTTCCTATCCAAAAGGGGATGATTCCAATTTCCCATTGAAACAGGGTATTTACCACATTAACCATCCAAACCCTAGTCTTCCAAAGTCCTTAAACTACCTTGTGAAGAGGTGTTTGGAGCCCCTACTTGGAGGATCATCCCAGTTAGTAAGTGGTTAATAACCATGGTGATCGTAAGTCCCCCCTAAGGATCGGGCTGTTCCCCTTCCAAATGGGCTTTTGATGGCTTATACATGGGGGTGATCCTAACCACTTACAGTAACCCCCAGTTATAAGCCATAAATTTCGGCCATTTGAAAGGGGTGGAACCACAACCCCACCCAAAAAAGCAGACATATGAACCATCATCATTATGAACCACTGAACCAAGTCCTGGGATGTTCCTCCAAGCACCCCCCCTTAACAATCCTGGAAAAATTGTCCTAACTCAATGGGGGGCAACTGGAAGGATTCCTAGAGAAGATAGGAAAACCTTAGGGAAGATTAGGGGAATCACCACCTCCAAGTAAAGGCCTTTATTTTGGAGCAGGCGTTTTTGCCGGTCGCCGAAGTTACGCCCTGATTTTTGGGTCCGAGGTTTGGAAGTTGCTGTGTCCTGCCTTGGTGGAGTTTAGTGAACGAAGTCTCTTGGATGTCCATACGGGTACGAAATTTGGCAAAAAACACTGGGAATGTGTAAAGTGTTTGTTACCCCATAGGATCTTATGGGACTGGTATATTTACCATGTTTTTAATGATTGCATGGTAAATTAGATGTAAATTGTTAGGTACATACACAATCGTCCCATGGATTCTATGGGGTTATAAATGGCAGAAACTACCAACCTTAGCTGGTGCAGGATTTCTGTGTTGTTGATGTGATTTGGTGGGAGGTATTTTAGCTTTGTCTATATACGGGACATACACCTGTACTACTTGATGGAAGAAATCCTGCACCACCTGGGATGTATAAAACCTTGTGAATAATGGGATAACCATCATCCTTGGTGGTGCAGGATTTCTTCCATCAGTAGGATAGTTGACATGGCTGATATTGTTGATGTCTGAAACCTGGAAAACCACTTGGGATGTTATGAATTCCGAACAGTTTATTGGATAAACATGGATAAAACAACCACCAAGCTCAACGTTTGCAGGATTTTGACCAATATCCATTATTGATGTCAATCGTCATAGTCTGTATCAATCGTTCCTTTAAATATGACAAGACCAGTTGGTAGGTAAATCCTTGTAAATCCTATCAACTTGTCACTACCAAGAAACTACCATGAAATACTTTTCATGGAAGAAATCCTGCACCACCTGGGATGTGTAAATCCCTGCAAATAATGGGATAAACTACCAACCTCAACTGGTGAACGCCGGATTTCTGCACCATCAACCGTATTTTTACATCTTTATACCATGGAAGTCAACCACATTTAAAAAACAGTGGCCTCCCTTTTGGATCATGATAAACCATTACTATTAAAAAAAAATGGTAATTTCGGAAACCATCCGATCACTGCATGTCCATGTCCATTCGTTTTAACCGAACCGAGATCCTGTCTTTGAGAGCATCGTGAGTCTCTTCAAGACCTTGGGCCAACAGATGAGCCAGGCCCTGCGGACAAAAAAAAAATGACATGCAACGGCAGTGGTTTCAAATATACCACCTGGAAAGTAGATGGCGCAACTCCAATGTATTGGTTTATCATAGCTCCTTTCTAAGCCAACTTTTGGGAGTTGCGCCATCTACTTTCACTACGGTGTACCCTTTAGGGAACTAACATATCCCATCAAAAATTCACTTTTGAGTCGATGATGTTCCTTGTCCGAAGGTGGGATATGTTAATTCCCTGGAGGGTATTTGTTTGTACTCACCTTTACTTGGGGTTAAGTAATCCATTTTGACTCATACTAGTATGTTTCAAATGGGTTGAAACCACCAGCTAGTTATTGGTTGGGTTTGTCACAAGGATCATCAAAGGGGGACCCATTCTTAGTGCGGGTTCAAGCAATGCAAATCTATAATGATGTTTACGAGATTTTTTGGGGCTGGTAATATAATGACCCCGGTGTCGCCTTATCCACCACCTGGATTCCTATAATTATTAAACCTTCATTTGCATTTATTGGCCACTATTACTTGGAAATGGGCCAACCCAAGATACAGGAATCAATTTGATGGAATGATATGTCAAAATGGAGGACTCCCCTAGAATCTAATTCCTGGATGGGCAATCCTGAGAATTGGGGAATATTTAGCCCCTGAAGTTTAGATGGGATATGCCAAAGTGTGTCCAATCACATCCCTTGCTTTTCTTTGAGGAGTTACCTTTTCAAAATCCCTCCTGTCTAGTATCCATGTTCGCTTTCAGGTGTGTATCTAGGCAGTGATGTTGGGGTAGTGATGAGGAGAGTTTTTTCACGCATGCTAGCTAGACAACACAACACGTTTGTGGAGAAATTAGGGTGAACTGATGTGACATCATGTCAATCCAACAATTGCCCAAAAACGTTGAGTTCCTGATGGTTCCTTCAGATTTTATATGAGCAGTGTTCAAAAAAAAACTGGTTATTTGCTGTAATATAGGGGATTATACTACCTAGTTCTATGAGGATTATGTCATTATAAGGATCCCTGTTAACCAACCAGTATCGCATCAGGAAGATGCACCTTTGACACAGCAGCTGCTGGCCAGGGCCTTTTGAAAGGGTTGAGTCATTTGAAATGGTGGATGTTTCATTGAAATGGCACTGGAGATGGCAGGATGCTAGTTGGACACACATGTTTAGATATTATATTTTGATATATTTTGTATACACTTGCAACACTCCTTGTTGTTGTTCTCAGGAGCCCGCCTGTTTGTGTCTTCAATTTGTTGCTCCACTGAAAACGAAAACTTGTCGTTGGAAGTGGTTTTCCACCACGATTCTGTGAGAACCAACCGAGATTGATGGAATGTTGCCGTCCCTGGCGCCGTTGCTGGTGGAATGTGCTGGAAAGCGAGAACCTTTGTGCGAAGTGGCCGGGATGCCCAAGGCTAAAGATCCATTGGAACTCAGGAAAGTTCAGTGTGGATGGTGTGCATTGTCGGTAAGTACCTGATTTGATTTGACCTTTGCATCTGAACACCACGCACAGCAGATTGATAGTATGATTCCACTATGATCTACATGCGACAGAATTATGGCTGCACATGTTTAAAAACAGATATCTGTGGTCAGATATGGACAGATACGTTCAACTTCAACCACTCTTTTGGCCCAAGTTTCTTCCAACCAAACAAAAAAGTCAGATGATTATTTTGAGGTTAGCTGTTTTAGTTCTCCACGCCACGTCCATCCATAGCAGCGCTGAGGTCTACTCCTATAGCCAGCCACATGTATTGAGTCGCCTCAACGTGTTGCGAGCCTTGAAGGAATCCATGAGTCAAATGCCGGTGCCGTGCCAAAACCCGCGGGGGAATGGAGATGAGATGGTGAAATCAGTTGTTGAAATGTGGAGTTTTTCATGTCGGATAGCGGAAATGCTTGGAGAAATGGCTGGGAGAAGGGTTTTGAATCTGGTTCTGTTTACCAATTGGATGATGTACATGATTTAGATTGATTTTTTATCAGGGGAGATGGATAGACATCCCTTAATCATCCCAAGAATATTGTTTCTTACATGTGTTTTCCAGTCTGAACATGCTTCTTTCTATGACATGACTCCTTGAGGAAATTTTGTATATTTTTGTTGCACCTCACACACAAAACTTTGCTGACAACAATTCTACCACAAAGTTGCTTTTGAATCATATTTTATGGGGGGGGGGGGTGATACATGTTCGTATCCGTGAGATTTCACAATCTTCACATGTGAATGGTAGCACCTTGTGAAAAACCCTCCCGAAGTTTAACATAACATCGCCCCTGAAAAATGATGGGAAAGGAAGACGATCCTCTGCTTTTGGGTCCCCGGGTCTACGTTCAAGGGGCGAACATGTCATGTTAAACTTCTGAGAGGTTTGTTGGACAGATCCAACCAAACATAACCATCATCCAACCGGTGGAGGGATTCCCCCGGTGGGCGAACGTTCCAGGCCTACATCTCATGCCTGTCCTACTTTTTGCCCATGGAGATTCAAGTGGGTCACTGGTATAGGATCAGAATGACTGGCCCATGACGGATCCATGGGACGATGGTATATTTCGCAACAGATTTTCCATATAAACATTAACCAAATGTAGACTAGGTATATTTACCTTCTAATGTACCATATAAACATCAACCATTCATGTAGGTAGATATATAATCGTCCCATGGATCCGTCATGGGTGGGAAACATGTCACCATTTTCGGGAGGTGTTTGATGTGTGTTTGAGGTCCTGAGAGATGGTAGAGACATTAATGACATGCTCATATTATTGATGACTTCAAGACTCATTGATTTGGACTGTTTGCAGGTTAAGTACTGGTTCTTGAATGTAAATTGGCATGATCTATAAGTCAATTGATGAAACGTATATATCAGATGACTGCACACTTATTTCTTCTCGTTTGCCCACCGTGATGAACAACATGAAAAGACAGGATTACTCTCCTTGACAGGAAAATAGCTCTGAAGCCTGAAAATGAAAGCGTCGGACGGATTTGAACACCCAATTACAATATTACGGCCTTATGCTTTTTTGTTTAAAAGAAGAGTCGATTAATAGCCATGTACTTACAACAGGATCAAGATTCCTCCTCTATCATGGATCACCCCCCGGGTTGCATCGTTGCCAAGACGTTTGTCAACTCCAACGTCAGTTTTCCGAATGTGCGTTACCCACTACGAGTATTTCAGTGAATCGTCGCATACTTAATCAAAAACTTGACCTCACCACAAAATTGATGATGGATGAACAGACCATCAAAACTGGATCACTATGAATTACAATGTGAAAATCATGTGCAAAGTTTTAGACACTGACACTGTATTGAAGGTGACGGTTGGTACGAAAAAGATATCAATCAATACAATTGAATGGCAATCCAAGATATGTAGTATGTGGTATCCTTACATCGCATTTCGTGGAAGCTATTTTAATAAATCGAAAGGATTCTGATTTTTCAGGGAATTTCTTGTTAGCCAGCCCTTTGGAGCCATGTTTGAATTCTGAGGTTTGCAAGATGAACACCTTTTGAGACACTACCAGTGCGCCAAAAAAGAAACTTTGAGGTTTGGTCAAAAAGGCCGAATTGATGTGTTTCAGAGGAATGTAGTGAACATACTTACGATATAGTCATATATACGAGCACCCTCCAATGGGTGGTGTTAAAAAAAGGGGTTGCTTAATGGCACCCTTTCGGCACCCCTAGGGTCCAGGTATATACTATACCCATCAAAAAGGGTAGGTTGCCACTCGGGATGCTTCTGGGTTTTCCTTATACGCCATCAACAAAAACCAGGGAGAGTTTGCACATCTCAACTGGTAGTTTGGGCTCCATGCTGCTCGAATAAGAAGATCAAAGCCGTTTGATACCTTTGATGTATACACAGCTTGATAGGGTTCAGAGTATCAGCATTTACCAACTATAGTTGCTAAAACGACTAGTATCCCATATATCAAGTATGCATCAAGTACTATATCCCAGAACAATTGCAAGAATTTACTATATTGTGAGCAGTGTCACACAACAGTGTTTGGTTGTTGTAGAGACGTTTACTTCCTCCCTTGAAGGATTTGTCTACTGATAGCTGCCAATCAGAATCCTGCGAAACCAGTCAGTAAGTTGACTACTACCCCCCCCACCATTTTTTTGTTTAAGAATCTCCAACAACATCTCCAATTTGCAAACCTTCCGGATCCTGCAAATTGCTTTTGCCTCGGTGTCTCAACGGTGAAAAAAACACCTACCTGGAAGTCCAAGAAAACCATGTTTTCAAAGGTTGGTTTACGAGTTTCACCATTTTTTAATTATAGTAAGGCTTATCACCATCCCAAAAGGTTCAGTGCAGCATTTCTTTATAGTAAGGTTTATCATCATCCCAAAAGCTTCACCACTGCCCGCATTTTTGTTGGGAAAAAAAACGGTGGCAACAAACTAAGCCGACCGACCGACTGACCGAAGGTACTATGCTTTGGTGGCTCTTCAGAGTCCACAGCCTTCAGTACGAGTCGCAGGACTTTCGATGTTGACAGAGGTGCGTGAAAGGAGGGAAGGAACTTCCGATGGGAATGTTGACGAAACGGATTTTTCAGATGTTTTTTTATTTGAGAAAAACTAGGGATGAAGGTAAGAATGTTTGGGGTGGTGTTTAGTAGATATTTTTACAGATTGATACAGATTATAATTTTTATTCTAGGAATCAACATTTTGCTAAATATAGCCATAAATTGAACTTCATGTGGATGATTTTCTTGTGAGGTAAGCTTACCATGAAAAAAAAACACCTCCCTTTTGTTGTTTTGTTGAACGTCAACCCTCCCTGAGGGCTGAGTCCGTTTTCTCCAAAGAATGCAGGTCTCAAAGGAGTTTGGAAATTTTGCTCACAATGCAGGGAGCCACAAGTTGGGCAAGAGGGTGGAGTGTTGCTTTGTGGTTGCGTTGATGTATCTTGTGTCTTGTTTTTGGTGAAAACAGATTTGACCAGATTTGTTTGGTTTTGTTTGAGTGTTCCGTGTTGGTGGGTTGGTTTGTTTTGTTTTTGAGTTGTATATGATTGTGTGTATTTTGGGTTGACTTAAGATATGTTTTTCCCAGGTTGATGTGTTGTTTGCTACTTTCAAGGTAGTTGAATTCAAGGACATATGTCAATATGTGCCTAAAAACCACTAAAATACATGTGCATTAGCACAGGCCGTGTGGTGGCCGATTTGATTCTGATGCCTGTAAAATATGGGGGGTTGATAATGTCCGAGAGATGACACACAAATTCCAGTCTCAGAGACCTCTCCCCAACCTCACAGTAAATTGCAGGTTTGGTACATCAGCATTTGAGGAAGTGGTAGCAATCATTCAGATTGCTGAGAAAATTCCTGTGAGTTCCTACATTTACCTCCATGTTCTAAACAATACCTTCTAAATACATTGTTCCCTCCACAAGAAACTATCAAATGTAAATGAACTCTTCAGGAGAATCCTATATTGTAAGGTAATAGTAAAGTTCATCATTTAACACAGCACCGCTATCCAAGGAGTCCAAGAACAAACCATGAAAGGGTAAAGTCTCTGCATGATTCGAATCCAGAATGCATATTTCTATCCATCCATATGACAACATGTTAACACTTTGTCAGCCGGCTGCCGTTTTTTATGCATGGGAATCTAAGGGTACCCATACCCCCTAATCCCACGGTTGCCTCCCCCCCCCCAAAAAAAAAGTAGGGTCTAAATTAAGGGGTTGTGAAGTCCACCACAATCCCTAAATACAAGTGCGTTACTACAGCTATTTCTTGAGGGGAGGAGGGTAGCATATGGGGGTTGGGGGGTTTTCCGGGTCGCCTTAAATAGGACCTTCAGCAATGATCCAAGGTCCTTCATGAAGCAGACAGTTTCTGTAATTTGGTGAGAGATGATTGGTGGGAGGTGCCGATTCTTTGTGAGGGTCCGAGGGTGGCAGTGGCTAGCAGAAGGGGCTCCAAACACTTGAGGTCTTTGTTGGTTGAAGAAGAAAGAGATAGAACAAATATAGCTGTTCAACTAGAGTTGGAGTAGACTGTACAGGATTTAACTGACTAAAGCCAATATGAACAGAGACCAATTGAATAAGAACGATTATATAAGACATCCACAACAGCAGGGAACTTGTTTTATGATGGACCTGCATTTTGAAAAACAAATCATTTCTTGCAACTTGTTACATAAGGATCCTGATGGGATTGATTTCCATGGATATCTAGCAGGGGAAAACCTACATGTGCATCCATTTGCATCAATTTTTAGAAGTTCAACTGTTACATCTCGTTTGAAATCATTCATCGTTCCCAGTTAAAACAGGGGTCATTAAATTAGCTATTTTGGAGGGATCAAATAATGCAAATTTAAGGTAATTTTGAATAATTTTGAGGGATTCCCGTATAATAGTGCCTATAATATTATGACCCCTGTAAAAGCTTAGAATGATTTCCATTCGACATGATTTCTGGAGACATCGTTTCATGCAGATTTGCCAGGTGCAAGGGCATCTGATGTTGCTTGTGGGATGTCTATTGGAGCATGTGGCCCGTGGGTGTTCTCAGCGCAGGTGACAGGTTCCGAAAAGACAAAGTTGAAGGTTTGCCAATTTGCCAAGGTACAGCCTGGTTAAACTGTTAAACTAACAGCTCGCACCTAAAAATGGATGGTTGGAAAACTAGTTTCCTTTTCGGAAGGCTTCCTGTCAGGTACGAACTGTTAGTTTTAGGAGGGTTTTGTTGATTTTGATACTTTTTGACAGCCTTAGTATGTGAGGCTTGTTCAAGACAATTTAGATGATTGTACGCTCTGTTTGTGCCATTGATTATTTTTGAAGCCGGGTGCACAGTGGAGTACTGCCAGGAGAGTTGTTTCAAGCGATTTTGAGGAAATGTTACTGTAAGAATCTGTAAGAGTATTGATTGAGGATGTTTTTCCCGTGGAAAGGATGTTTTCCCCCAAAACGGACAAAACGGACAAGAAGCTGAAAATGTCCGCACCAATTTTGCACCCAGAGTCTGCCCGAAGCTACTGTATTTCCTCAGTATGGCAGACACAAGTTTTCAATGCGTAGATAATGGCGTGGCACCGTTATTCTCTTTGATTCCTCGTGTATCAAAGTCTAAGATGCCATGTGCTAATCAATCATAGGATTATTATGGATTATTCTGGTTCTGGTAATAGGTGGCAGGGATTATATACAACCATCTAGAAGGCAATATGTACTAGGATTACAATCGGTATATACTGCCAATTTGATGGTTATATGCTACCTACCACCCTTTACAACCTGAACAAATCCGTTGAATCAAGCTTGTCTAAAAAGAAACATTCCAAACGCTACGAACTTCGACGTGTTTCCAAAGGTGGAAGTTGTTTGATACAGGAAAAAAACATGAAAAAAACACAGTTGTTCCTGGTTGGGTTAGTTGGCAAGCTAACCCCCTCACAAACCTGACTCTTTTTGGAGTACAAACCCTGAGAGGTGTTCCACAATGCTTCAACAGAGCAGGTACGTTATGTAGATTTGTTTAAACCACTATTTACCTACATTCACTTACCTTCTTAAACTCAACATGATTCAAACGTAAAATTACATGTGTATATATATATATACATAATGTATTTATATATATATATGGTATATCAATGTTCAATACATATATTATACATATGACATTATTATATATATATATATGCTATTCATACATTTTTGTGATGTTCCATGACTCAGTTTTCACCACAAAAAAGGAAGATGTCCTTTATTGAGTTGGTCCCTCATCACTTCCTTGTTCCGAGGTGTCCGAACGGAAGGTTCAGCTCGGGGCTCCCAACAAATCCGGAGTTTGCAGGGCAACAGTAGATACGGAGGTTGGTACAAGGTTTGATACATCCCAAATGGATCCAAATGGTGCAGGAGTTCTGAACCATCAACAGTATGTTAGTTTTTGTTTTGAAAAATACGTGGCTGGTCAACATGAAAAAACAAAAAATATGAAACAATGTCACAGTACTTTTGTTTTGGATATAACACAAAATCATCTCAATGTCAGTGTGAGTATGAGTCAAAATTATACTATGCTGGAGGACTCAGTTTTAAGTAGATTGTCTGGATTGGTGACAGTCGTTTAAGTTTGACATTTCTGTGAAGTAGTGCATTCAGTAGTTTCTTCAAAAGGATGAAATGTTGGTGATAGAACATCAAATCAAGCAGACTGATATGGGTGTGTGTCAAAGTTGGGATCCACCAAAATGCTGGAAATGGTTGCTGTAGTTCATGAAGTGCGGGAAACCACTGGATTTTGAGACCCCTAATGATTGGAAATCCCCAGCCTATAGAGTTGACGTCTTCAAGAATAGGACAACCTGCCATGGTTACATCATTTCAACATCTCACCTTTTACCACGATTTGAAAATTCTGTCATCAACAAACATATATTTATGTTACAAAAGACTGATTCAGATACTTTCATAAAACATGGTGTAACATATGATATGTTTTAATTTATCTATATTATGAATGTATATGAATGTATTTGTTGACCATTTTGACCATAGAAACTGAAGATAATCATGAATCCGAAATCCCAGCTTCGAATGGAACTCCGGTGAGGCAGAGGCAGATCTTCAGGTGGCGGGGGAAAAAACAACACTGCTGTGTTCTGCGTGGGCGCAGTCATGAATGGGTTGAATGGATTGGGATATGATTCCAAGCTGGGAATCAATGAATATTACCCATACCATCCATGTATGGTATATTTACCTACATTTACCATACAAATCAACCAAATGTAGGTAAATATACCATACATGGATCCATAGGGATTACAGATTTTTATCCCATTGCATGTGGAGGTCGCAGATTTATACAGTAACCCAAACCATCCCAAACCTGTGCCGGAATCGATTTTTGTTGGCCGAAATTGATTTCTAATTTAAGGGGCCGTTTTCCACTAAAGCATGATCATTGATGAGACAAGTAACAGTACGAAGTTCTTGGGGCAAAGGATGGAATCTGGCAAACAAGCGAAGGTCAACATGAAGTTGATGAAGTTGATGAGATATTTACTTAACATGATGCAGGATTCAAATTGTTTGGTGTGATTCACAGGGAAAACCAATCAATCTACATATGTACGTATACATAATATATAATATATATATACATTCAGTTTATAATATAACAGTGTGTATATATATGGGTGTTTCCTTAAATGGTGGTACCCCCAAAACACCCCCATAGTTAATCACTTTTTGTATGATTTTCCCATGGTTGTTGGGTATCACCATTTTTAGGAAACCCCCATATTTGATACATGCAGTATGCAACGTTGCAACAATTTCTTTGCAAAACATGAACCCCACCTGGGACCAATTCACCCAGGGGATGCTGCGATCAGGGCGATGAAGCCCACCTTAAATAATGGCGGCCATGATATATACCATGATATCTGATATACATATATATATATATATACACAACCACCGAATTGGAACCACTACTAAATCATGGGGATGAAACCCACAACGTGAAAAAACATCCGTTTTTTAGGAACACATTCCAATCTTGCCTCATTGCAACATCCACTCTTTGTCACATCCAGTAGTTTCTATAGGTGCTTCCTGACAGCGAGCAACGCCTGCTGAGCGTCCGGTGTACTCGGTTGATGGTTTTTGGAAAAATCTCACGTTTCTTTTCCAAAAGGATGATGAAAACTGTACCCATACCATCCATATATTATATCTACCTAGATTTGGCTTAAATCTAGGGTACATGTAGGGAAATATACCATACATTCATACATGGATCCTATGGGGTATGTTCATCACTAATCCTCAAGATCGACTTATGATTATGACCCAGTATCTACTGCAATTAGTTTTGTTAGCTGGATTTCTTCCATCAATAGTATCAAGAGAACTTGTTTTTAGTGGAGGACCTATGGTGCCTTGGAGCTATCAACAAGCCAAGTTGGCACTCTCACTAGTCGTGATGTTGTGTGTTTTAATGGGGGAGTGTCTCGTCAAAGCAACGTTTGGACACGTTTTACCTGGTAAAAAAGCAAGCGTTACTGTAGACATAGCGAGATTCCCTTGATAGGCTTGATAGACATGCGCCTGATTTGTGAATGTGACGCAAAGCGGGGGTTCATGATAGAGAGTACTGCAAAGTTGTATGCTACAGGAAGTGGGGAGACCTGAGCCTGTGGAACAGAAAGTTGCTCTCAAGTGTTGCTGTTAGGATCAAGTCCGATTATGTTTGTTTTATCACTAAGTCTTAAAACATGCGTATTGTACCTTTTCAGCAAAGGACACTGGAGCAAACCCTAGTTTGACTTACATCTTGCTTTTTCAAAAACTGATATATCACCAGCAACTGTACAGCCATCTTTGTTGATGTGGTTTGTTTGTTTGTCCTCGTTGTTGCTGTTGTTGTTGTTGTTGTTGTTGTTGTTGTTGCTGTTGCTGTTGCTGTTGTTGTTGTTGTTGTTGTTGTTGTTGTCGTTGTCGTCGTCTTGCAGTGTCATCATCTCATTGATGCTCAGGTAGCACTGGAGTTGATGTCGTTGAAAGGTTGGGAGCCACAAAAGCCGGTCGACCCCGTTGAGTTCCCGCTGTATGGAAAACGACTTTCCGAGATCGCAGCGTTTCAAATGTACCCCACTCTTGTAGGGTATCAAGGTATTGTAGTGATGATTGTGGACGTGAAGATGACATGAAGGCTAAGAGATGTTCTAATTATATAAAGCGACTCACTAGCAAATATGATCTTCTTGGAGGTCACTAGCATGCTGGGGATGAAACCATGTGAAGTTTTAGGAGTAGTCGGTGGTATTTGGTTGAATGGAGGAGCAGCCTGACACCTAAAATGGTGTTTGTTTTCTAATTTGGAAGCCTCCACGAGTCACAAAACACTGCAACCCCCAACAGATAGTAGCAATATGTGTTCTTTTGGCTATTTTTGGTACATGGAGGGTGCATATTTCTTTTCAAAGGACCACTATGAAGTACTTCTTTGTTTCAGATGTTGTAAGACTTCCATCCCATTGGACCCTTATGCCATCGTTCTGAGGTCGTGCGAAGGCGGTGATTCAGATTGGTTTGTGCTCTCTTGCAAAGGTCTTGAGGCACCCCTGGTGGGTTGGGTCTTGTGACCTTCCTTGGGTGGTGTAGTTTTATGTATCCGTATTTGTTGATTTTCACCCCGAACCTTGGGGAAATGATCCAAGTTGACGAACATATTTTTTCAAATGGGTTGGTTCAACCACCAACTAGCAGTAACAAGACTAGTGGTATGAATGACGGGTAGACTTTTCAGAGGTTAGAACCAAAGAACGAAAGGTGTTTTTGAAGAATTGTTAGTGTCAGTCTCCTCCCAATAATCGTGAAAGTGGTCACAACCAGCAACATTGCAAAATGACATATATGTATATATATATATACGTATAATATTTGTAGTCTTCAAAACGCTTGACACAGTTCAACTTCCATGATTTTGAAGGAAACAAACCCTAGACATCCAGGCGAATACCGAAACTGAGGTTTGGTATTTTAGGTATGTTTTTTTTTGCTTCAATTACCGAACCTCAGTTTTGGTGGGACTGGATGTCTAAGGGTCTTTGTTAAACTCATTAAAACTGCTGTTAACCTCAAGGTATCAAGTTTGATCATGAGAAATGTCTGTCCTTGGAATCGTCAAAAAGGACTACCAAAGGGGTCAACTATAAAACAAAGAAAATGGGAGAAATTCACATGGAACCTCCAAAAACTCCAAATGTTTTTACCTAGCCAAAAAAGATTGAGTGAGAATTTAGAATCATCTTTGGCATTTTTGAAAGGCGATTATAACATGTTTATAGGTGGTATTTTCAAAGAACGCTTTATTGTCAGCTGTACTTGCGGAAATTGATCCTGTTTGACAGATACTTTTAAACTGGGTGGCTCAACCACCACAGAGATTATCAATTCAAATAATGTTTGAATGTGACGGAACTATGCGTTCCAAAAAATCATGAGATGAATCAGAAAGGGTCTTTGCTTGGACATTTTCCTGGACATGAGAGGCCATACCCACAGTTGTTGCCAGCCTATGTGACGGTCTCGTGGCCCGCATCGCTTGCTGATGGGTTTGTCGCTTCCGTCTTCCGAGGCTCTTTCCCCCCCCCAAAAAAATAATAGAAAGCCGACCCCACTATCGTTGACCCTTTCTCCCATAATCAAGGAAGCAGGAAAATTGCTACTCTAAATCATAGGGAACTAATGTTGGAGGGACCCATTTTGCACTTCCATGCCTTGAAATTGTTTATCTACAAAAACTCAACCAAACCTTAGTTACTACCAACTATCCCACGTACAACGATGCATTCTAACAGCAATTTTGCTGTCTCCAAATGAAATCAAGAGGTCCAAAGACAAAACAAAAACATTTGCACCATGGTGGGGGACTATATATGGGTGTTTCCAAAAATAGTGGTACCCCAAAATAGATGGTTTATAATGGAAAACCCTATTAAAATGGATGATTTGGGGGTACCACTATTTTCGGAAACATCCATATACATACTTTGGGATGTACTCCCTCCCAGCAACTAACAGTCAGCACAAACATCTTTTTGACGGATCTCGATCGATTTTTTCATCACATTCACATTTTGGGAAGGGTAACATCGAAAACGTGAACACCTCAACAATAACCCAACAAAACTCAATTGATTTTCTCACTACAAATCCATCATTTCCATACGATTTGTTTCTAAGGGGTGGGATCACTTCTTTTATGTTTATATATGGGGGTTTCCTAAAATGGTGGTACCCCCCAAAACACCACAAAATGACATAAATATATATACATACTGTTATATTATAAATTGAATGTATATATATATATACGTATATTATATGAAGATTGATTGGTTTTCCCTGTGAATTACACCAAACAATTTGAATCCTGCATCGTGGTAAGGTTCCATTCAATTATTGATGGATTTAGTCATTCCAAATTTGATACGACTTGAAACAGCTCCAAACACAGCAAGGCACCACGGGTTGTTTTACTTCCCAAGCCAAGGCTTTGTTGCAGCAACCACAGCAGTTTCGTCAGCGATTATTTGCCCCTCAGGCGTGGGAACATACCGTTGAATTTATTTAAAGATTGGGGGGTGACGACGACAACAACAACAACAACAACAACAACAACAACAACGACAACAACAACAACAACAACAACAACAACAACAAGAACAAGGTGGGCACCTACTTGGAGGATCAACCCAGTTACTGGGGCTAAGCTCATCCCACCTTCAATAGGGAATCCTTATAGTGAGTTATTTTTTCACCCCTGCTAGTTATTTTTTTGAAGGTGATTTTTTACTGGATTCTACCATCCCTACATGGAGGATCCCCAGTTAGTAAGAAGCTAGCAACCCCCATTCATAAGCCATTTAGGTGATTTGGTAGGGGAACAACCCTCCTTATCCATGGTCCATGGTTATTAACCACTTACTAACGGGATGATCCTCCAAGTACTAGTTGCAAATGGAGTTTTAATTCCCTCTAAATGGCCGAAAATAAATGCACTGGGGGTTTCACTGGGGTTGTAACTAACCCTTCTGATAGGGTTTCTTTAACACTCCAGTTGTAACTGTTTTTTGGGCCCACCTTGAAGAAATGAATATGTATTGTCTCATGTATTTTATTGTTTTCCGGGGGACCTGTTCTTCACTACCATTGATTCATTAAGAGTACCATATCTGGCTATTTCGAAAAAAAAATGATGGCATTAAAGATCCATGATTTCTTTCCTGGTGGATGAGTGGGTAGATAGTTTGTAGTGTAGTTGTTGTGGAATTGTATACTGTATACCCGACATGAAGAGAATATGTTGGTAGAGTTCATAATAGAATGGATTGTGGTTGACCAAGCACATTTTTTCTTTATCGCTATATTTCTTAGGTATGCCCGGTTTGAATAGCATTGAATTTGTTGCCTTGTGTACAGACATGTGTTTGTTTCTGTCAAGCCACATCTTGTCGGTCAGACACCCCGTCTTGCGGTCAGGGCAGCACACGCAAGCGCTACTCCATTGGTACAGCTTCTCGTGTCTACGAGGAGTGGCTGAGTTGCTGAGTGCCTTTGCCCACAAGATGTTCGATACTATACTCAAGATGCATTCTTCATACCTGAATTTCAATCAAGATTGTCCCAGGAAAAAAAAACAACAACAACATCTCCGGACGTGTTTGGGAAAACATTTCAATAAATTCAACCCTCCAATTTCAACCTTCCGACTCTAAGTTTCAACATCAAACTCCAACTTCACAGTCGTTTGAAAAGGACTGGGATTTCACATCGACAAACCCTGGACACCTGCCAGGAGTGCTGCATCTCCGAACATTGGCCCAGTGTCGATATCGCTAGGAGCCAGAGGGGGGGATGTTGGTGATGATCAGGTGACGATGACCACAACAAGGAAACCATGCAAAAGGCACGGCCACCAGTACACATACAATATGTATATACAATGATACACATATCACATATAAGTATATTATT